>CABFWB010003802.1:28471-71224 GCA_902151455.1 Timema bartmani | reverse complement strand
ACTAGTCCACTCACTAGTCCTCACCTGGACACACTAGTCCACTCACTAGTCCTCACCTGGATACATTATTCCACTCACTATTCCTCACCTGGACACACTAGTTCACTCACTAGTCCTCACCTGGATACATTATTCCACTCACTAGTCCTCACCTGAACACATTATTCCACTCACTAGTCCTCACCTGGTTACATTATTCCACTCACTAGTCCTCACCTGGATACATTATTCCACTCACTAGTCCTCACCTGGACACATTATTCCACTCACTAGTCCTCACCTGGACACACAAGTTCACTCACTAGTGCTCACCTGTAGACGCCAGTCTCCTCATTGTACTGTATTGGACAGGTTTTTATTCTGCCGACTGTTGGCGATGTATATACTTTATATATTATGTCACGGCAAAGATTGGAAAGCTCTATTTACAGAAAACACAGTCTACATAAATATTTCACAGTTCGGTAAAACATGACTCTTTCCTCTGATGTATGCTCCCATTCATTCCTCGACCACAGCATGAATACAATATTGCTCCAGTACAAACACAGAGTTTAATTTTCTTCTCATGTTGATATCAACAGTTCCTGAATATATGTCATAAGCATTGAGGCATTAGATAACAACATTTTAAATGAAGAGGAAAAGTTTTCATTAAATTCCAGAACACCCTTAACAGATATTTAAAAAAATGATGATGTTTTCATGTGAATAAAATCAAATTTTATGTTTGTACTGGAACAATATTTTATTTATTTCGGCCAAAAAGTGTTTTGTAAAAACACTGGCTTTTTCTCGCGTTTTCTTCCATCCCACCTTAAGTTTTTTCTTGTTCTTTGACGTACCGCTTAGCTTAATTAGCCCACACACTCACAGAGTATAAGTATCTTATCACTCTTAATGGATGTAAAACATGTAACATTGATTTAACTGAGAGGAGACGATTAGATACATTTGAAATGTGGTTCTACACAAGAATGTTGATGGGATCAAATACAGAAGTGCTAACAAAAACAAATGAAGAAAGGAAACTGTGGAAAAGAACACAGCAAAGAAGAGTTAACATTGTGGGACATGTACGGAGTCTTAATAGTTTGATGAAGATAGTTATAGAAGAAGATGTGGAAGAGAGAAATTCAAGAGGGAGACGAAGATTGAAGAACATGAATCAGACAGCAGACCATGTTGGCAGAAGAAGGTATAAAGTTGTACAAAAATAATTGGGCCTAGGAACAGGCAAAAGGGGAGAAATGCAACAAACCAATCGCAGGATTGATGACCTAATGATACGTTCAGTACTGAAACACTTGTCATGAAAGATTAGCTATTACAGTGATGAAAGTTTTGCCAATATTTTCACCAACTTTTGATATTTATAACTGTTAAAAATACTTTTGAATCATTCGTGTCGACTAAAACCTTCAACAATACTAGAGAATAGTTTTAAAAACACACGTGCGGCTGCGTCTTACTACTTCGAGAGGTGTAGGGCCGTTGCGGCCAGAGCCGTTGACGACAGACGCAAGCGGCCGCCACATGTAAAGCCCGGTACAACACGACACAACTTATTGTTCAAAAAGTTGTACAAGAAATTGTAACCTAAAGATGGTGCCGTATGAACACCAAAGATTGTACAAGATCTGCTTTGCACAACTTATTGTATACAATTTCAGGGAATACCTATACCGGCCATTTTTGCTTTACAACTTTTGGATTTTTAACAATAGTTAACTTTATCTGTCAGACGTGAACAAATTGATTGGACGATAACGTATTTATTAGGCATAAACTTATTAATAAAAGTAGTTACAATCTAATATTATATGTATATTATAGTAAATATAAAGAATAATCGCAATATATTTATCAATGATGTATTCACTATCTGTTATTATTCCACCAAAAGCATATATATTATCTCATTGTTCACAATATTGTATTCAATCGTATATGCCATATGATCAGTATTTAGGTAAAACTTGAATGCAATCGTTGTGTACAATTTCTTGCAAAACTTTTTGTACAAGGAAATTACTGTATAGCTAAACCTGTGTAGCATTCGTTTGTGGCGGCCGTTTCTGAGTAAATTTACCTTTAGATACAAAAATAACAATTACTTACTCTTTTATAAGATATAAGACTTTGATATTTCTTTTTTAATAATAATTATATTGGTTCAAGTTACAATATTGGTACAATTGATAACATTACAATAATAGAAACTCAAATTAAATATTGTAAATTGAAAACCCAAGTATTAGAAATTAAGAAGTCTTGAATAAAGTGAAACTAGTATTTTTAAAATAGAAACTAAATATAAATACAAAGTTATGCAAGTGAGATAATATAATGGAGTTTTGATAAAAAGGTTAGAGCGATTGAAAACTTGAATAAAAAATGTTATAATCTATTTGATGAGAAATTTAATTTGATTATATTGATTGATTTCAATTAGGTTCTTGAACAAGTTAGAATAGAATTAGAAAACATTGTTTCAAAAGAAAATTATTTTATTAATTTTTACAAGCCTCACTTATGATTGTTAGTAAAAAATGTCTTTTTCAAAAAAAAAATTTCATTCTATTCTAACTTTTTCAAGAACCTTAGTGAAATCAATCAAAATAATCAAAATTAAATTACTCAACAACTAGATTATAAAAGATTTTATAGAAGTTTTCAATCGCCAATTTTTTTTAAATCAAAACTCCACTATATTATCTCACTTGCATAACTGTATATTCACATTTGGCTTCTATTTTTAAACCACTCATTTCAATCTATTCGAGACTTCTTAATTTCTTATATTCTGGGTTTTCAATTTACTATATCTAATTTTAATTTCTATTACTATCATGTTGTCAATTGTATCAATTTTGTAACTTGAACCAATATATTAAAAAAAGTAATATCAAAATCTTATATCTTATATTAAGTATCGCTCCTTACTCTCAACTTTAGAGTGTTTTCTAAAATCAAATACAACTTTTGTTGTTACTCGTATTTTAGAAAGTAGCCACATTAGACATGTCCAACAATTAATATACGCAAGTTCATGTCTAACAATGGTTTGTTACAGTGGATATGTTCGTCCTGAGTGGGGAATTCAAAGGTATAAGAATCAGAGTGCCCAAACGTTTCATTACAGTGAGCTGTATTTATATATTACGTTTTGTTTCTAAACAACAATCCCCCAAATAAATAACCCAAAAGTATTTCTGTTTGATTTAATATTAAAGTATGTAGCCCCAGAAATGGGAAATGATAGCCAAGAAGCCGTGATTTGAAGACATAGCCATTGTTAACATCTCTCGAGCCACGCACGTCTTCTAGCTGCGAGAGTGTGTGAGTGTGTGAGTGTGTGCACATACGAGCAGCTGGCACCTCCAACTTCACCTGGTACACTAGAATGTACCCCCTCGAGGCTATGGTCAGTCCAGCTCGCCCGCTATCGTCGCTCGTTTGGTTCATTTGAATGTGGGCGAGTGACGGACGTGCTCGCTCTCACTCTCACTCTCTCACTGTCTCTCACATATTCCTTTATCTATGCGGGTAACCGTTACTTTGCATTTCAGGTTTGAACACATTGGGGCTCTCAAAAATGTAATTATTACTCCTTGGACCGTCATTTTATTTCCGTCCATAAACTAATGTCAGCTCTTTTTTCCACGTGTTTGATAATTATCTCTCAGTAAAAACATGTTTTATGACGTGAAGGAAAGAAAACTAATTCACCTAGTGAGAACTAAGTGATGGTATTACATTATTCCCGGTTAGTACGAGCTACTGCGGGCGGTCTCTGGCCTCCATGTTTGGCTTGTCCCCGTCACTGCCGTTACAGTGAAGGCCTCGAGAAAATGCACATGGAATTTAAATTATGAGCACATCATTTTTAAGTTAATTAAAATAGTATAAGTGTTGTTATTAAATTTGAGCTGTTTGCCCCTGAGTATTGCTGTGTAATAAACTAATTGCAGAAGCGGCCAACCCACACACAAGCCGGAGTCTTCAAAATAACTCATCCGGCTGTAGCTAACACTCTCCCATCAACTAGATACCCTCAACTTGATATTGTTGTATTTATAGTAATTTGTAATAGTACTTATAATAGCTTCCACTGATAGAAATAAGAAAAGTTCAATTGGGAATAGATGGAGGGAAATTGATCCATTTGCGGTTTTATCAAATAATTGTTCCAATTTCAAACTTATGATTCTTTATGCTACAGGTTATCCACCCGTATTTAACAAGGCTTAGAGATGTTAGAAGAAAAGAAAAATATGTGTTAGACATGGTTTGAACTATAATACTGTGTAATAATATGAAGGAAGGACATTATAACACTATAAACTTTAAATAAGGATATAATATTTGGGGTCAGTAGCTATAAAATGGATTGTTCAGCAAGACACAGTCGCGGTAAGTCTTATTCAAGCTAAATATTACACAATAGTAATTAATCAAAGCTATGATTTCTAAATTTATCCAAAAACTATATTGCAAAAATATTTCCATGATGGTTTTAATTTATTAAAAACCAAATAAGCCTATCCTCTCAAACAAAAAAAAAGGGGGGGGTTCGTGCTAATATTTAATCTTATGAAATTTATAGAACAAGTATTAAATTAATACAATCTTAAATACTTCCTATTCTAAACAATAATAGAGCTGTTTTTACGGTAAATATCGACACTTGTTACTAGAGTAACTTCTCTAACAATACTCCTTTATATCAGTAATGAATGTGTCTATTTTAATTCTGCATCTCCTCTAATATTTTTAATGTATTATTTTATCCGCCCCCCGGACACGGCTATGTCAGGACATAGTTCTAAACACGGCTAAAACTTATTTATATGTATTTCTATGTAATGATGGTCACATGGTAACATAGGGGTTTCATTAAGTTATAAACAAATGCTGTTGGTCACGTGACTCAAATGTAAAATTCATGTTTGCTGGTAACAGAAGCAAATACTGGTACATGTCCTTTATATTCTACCTCACTCATTAATATATTCACGTATAACTCAAAAAGATTAAAACCTGTGTGTGGATTGCAACTGGTATGTAAATGGAAGTGTTAAGCTAGGATAGTTTAGAATAACTATCATAAACGTTAAATACATCTTTTTTATGTCCTACGATAGATTTTTTAAAAGCAAAATTATCTGCAAATCAAAGGACCCTTGTTACAAACAATAGATGATTTTTGTGATAAGTTAAATAATATAAATATTTTAATACAATATCTTTAGAACACCCCGGGAATTGCTGTCAAAAACTGAGCATGTTTTATTAAAAGTTAAGTTAAAATGGTTTATTCTGCTCTGATCCAAATATTCTAGATACAAGGAGAGAGGTAAAAATACAAGGAGAGAGGTAAAAATACAAGGAAAGAGGTAAAAGTACAAGGAGAGAGGTAAAAATACAAGGAGGAAGATATAAATACCAGGAGAAAGGTAAAAATACAAGGAGAAAGGTAAAAATACAAGGAGACAGGTAAAAGTACAATGAGAAAGGTACAAATACAAGGAGAAAGGTAAAAATACAAGGAGACAGGTAAAAGTACAATGAGAAAGGTACAAATACAAGGATAGAGGTAAAAATACAAGGAGAGAGGTAAAAATACAAGGAGACAGGTAAAAGTACAATGAGAAAGGTACAAATACAAGGAGAGAGGTAAAAATACAAGGAGACAGGTAAAAGTACAATGAGAAAGGTACAAATACAAGGAGAAAGGTAAAAGTACAAGGATAGAGGTAAAAATACAAGGATAGAGGTAAAAATACAAGGAGAGAGGTAAAAGTCTCCGTGATATTAATTGTCTTTCGCAGCATATAATTTATTTACTAAAGTTAATAAAACAATTTTAATATATTCATACATTAAATCATGTTACCTGCAGCTGTCACTATTTATAGATATTATCAATCCTATACAATAACACTAATAACAGTAAAATGTTATCAATGTTGGCCGCGGATGGATATGTTTGAATTATCTCTGCTGTTCTTCCAACCAAGATCAGGGTAGACTTCGTAGTGTGTGTCAGTTTGGCCACCCACCCGACTTTTAGCCACACGGTTTGTGAAAACGGTCAACGTTTGTGCTACGTTTGTGCTGGTTAGTGCTGGATTTTCAGCGTTAGTGCTGAAAATTTACGTTCTATTGCCTTCGCGACCGTGTATTTCTTAGGTGGATTATAATAAATACTGTCATATGATTTGTGTGAATCAGGCCATGAATAACATAATATGACACAAACAAGGATGTTTGATGTGTGATAGACCTGACTGTCACCTAATGGTGCGAATGACGTCACAGATCCCAGCTGCACTAATATTCACATGACAGAGCTTGATAGTCATTCAAGCGCCGCCGTCTGATTTTATCTTTTCTTCATTATGAAAATATTTGTCTTTGTAAGTTGAGGATGTAGGAGACGCGAAAAAAGGGCGGTGCTTTTCGAAGTTTTTATATCAAAAAATTGTTTTGGCCAAAACAAATAACATATTTTTGCAGTACAAACACAGAGTTTAATTTTCTTCACACGGTGATATCAACAGTTGTTGAATATATGTCAAGAGCATAGCGGCATTAAATTAGAAACTTTTTAAACGTTGTCATTAAATTCCAGGACATCCTTGAAAGATATTCAACAACTGTTGATATCACCGTGTGAAGAAAATTAAACTCTATGTTTGTACTGGTGCAATATTTGATTTATTTTTAGAAAAAAATATTATTTACTGTAAAAACTTTAAAAACACTGCCATTTTCTGAAGTCCCTTACAAGCCCACCTTAAATACTAGTAGTAAAAGCGGTGTTTTGAAACCTAAGATACCTAGAAGCTATAATCGCACTTGGGCTCAGTCGCTTGTTCACTGATGGAGTCTCTCCAGACGAATGCTGGTCACCCTCCTCGTACTGGTCCCTAAGATTAGAATATTAAAGTACCGGTCATAGTTTCATCAGACTCGCGACGGTCGAGAATATCTCATGTTCGTTCCCCCTTCACCCTTCTAACCACTACTGGAGTAGTAGATAAAAATGTCTATAAATAAACGTTACGTTCTTGACAAACTTCCGACATGGGAACGCCGGGCGCATGTACTTGCAGAGTAATTGAAGCATGTGTGTAATGGGAGAGACTTGTGTACCATATGTGGTGTGAGCACCATGCACACACCCAGCAGCTGTCGTAGTAAACCCCTCTCGCTTGTCTTCAAGAAACAAAGTGAGTCGCAGTAATCAACTTTACTTAGTCTTATTATGAGAGCAGCTGCCTCGTACACTTACTTTGGGCCTGTCGAGCTAGGGGCATGTGTTCGACCACCGGCCACAAATCATGTGCTTCACTTTGTCCCGGTAGCCATACTGGCCGCTCGTTCAACCTGCTGACAAATGGTGGTGCACTTCTCACTTTAGTTGCCTTAAATTGGACCGCTCATTTGACAAATAAAAACATGCTCCGAATGAAAATATGCACAAAACCTCACTTGGGAATGTCAAATAATAATTAGAAATACTTAACATAAACTTTGAAACTTACTACAAACAGCAAATAAATAAATAAAACAATTAATATTAGAACGTGTATATTATTTATAAACTTGAGCATGCATTTGAAATAAGAAAACATCTTTCAAGTAAATCAGGCTATGCGATGTTGGGAGACAATGGAAATAAAAGGAGCTCAACTGGTTTACCGAATTAACCATACCATCTATAATTTAAAAAGATGTCTATACAACCTTAATTATTTACTCAAATAACTGTGTGTACAAATGTAAAAAATACAGAGATTACAAAAATACAATATAAACTGTTTCGGAAAGTTTTGAAGTTAAAAAATTAATGATTCTCATATAATTATATTTTAAGTAGGTTTAAATGGTCATAGCTGTGAAGTGGCACATATTTTATTTTGTCAATTAATTCATATTTATCAGATTTTATGTGATAAGTCACAGTTTTTATATATTTTGTGATATTTAGAAATGGGCATAAATTCAGTGTTTTGGTGTTAAACATTAATTGATCCACCGTATTCGTTTGTTCAGTATGTGTGCATCACGCCACAAGTGTATCGTTGTGAATATGTAAATTAAATAAACTCCTCGTCATTTACATACGACTGAACATAAAGTACTCTATATAATATCTGAATAATAATTAATTGGCAGCCTCAAACCTTTCCATTATCAGGCCTCGTTAAAATTATTTGATGTAAATATCAGTTAAAGTTGGACTATTTATATTTGCTGGCTGTAGTTTCACAATTATTTGGCGCTCTAGAGTACCAATGGCTATACCTAGCTAGAAAATGGAAAAAAAAACTACAAATTGTGTTAGATTTATTAACAAACTGTCATTAACCTTTCGGCTTGTAAATGAAAATTACTCTAATGTGGTACAAATGTAGAGAATTGCATTTAGAGTAAATGAGCCTGAACAGTGGAAAATACTGTGATAACAAACATCTCCAGTAAACATGACCGTAATTCCAACCCCGACCTTTCGGTCATCACCAATCCAGTATATTGCGAGAGTACCATCTTAACAAGCACTGACGTGGGGGCATTCATTGACCCCCTCAGGGGGCTGGATTTTAGACCTTATTTTGTAGCCAGTAGCGACCAAAGCTCAAATAAAATAAGCCAATTAGAGTACTTTTGTGCTGTAAAAGTGTAATAACACATAAACGTTAGTATATTAGTATCCCTGTAATCGTGCAGCTGTACTAATAATAGAGTTAATCTAAACTGGCCAGACAAATTTTAACTTTATGAAAATAATGCACAAAGTTGGCAGAAACAACTTAAAACTCTGTACTCACACATTGCGTCCTTTAGAATATCATTAATATAATTATTCTGATGAAGTTTTAGACTCAATAATCATAATTTCAATGAGAATTTAAATCATTATGAAAAAATTTTATTTCATTTCAACCAAACTGTTTAAAAATTAGGCACACTCTCTTAGTGTAGCACTAATATGTTGAAGGTTTATATCTGCGACTCGTTTTACCGAGTCACTAGTTTCCAAGATTTTGACAATTTCAACAACAACAAAAATAGGCCTTATTTAACCACAGTCGATATTTAGAGGATATTATCAATATTTGTGTTTCTTCCCTCAACATCGACTAGACTAAAGGTATTATTAGATTTCATTCAAATCAAGTTCATTATAAATAACACTTATTAGTTTGTCATGTATGATAGTTCTGTTGATATGATCAGTGTGTAAATGAGTTGAATTATGTAAGGGGCACATGTGGGATATATTTGTTTGGCTGTGATTGTTGATAGTTCTTCTATTACTTGACACTTCTACAAGTAACACATAGAATCGCACCACATTAAATAATGGATAAAAAAGTATTTGGAGCCAAAGATGGAACTCAATTCTGCTCATGACCAATTTACCAAGTGTACGATTCCCCTTAAGCCTATTATATCCAATCCACCTCATTAAATCCTAACCCTATCCATTCCATCTCACTACACCCTATCTCTATCTTGAGCTAGTTTTATTCAATCCACCTCATTATATCCTATCTCTATTTTGAGCTAGTTTTATTCAATCCACCTCATTATATCCTATCTCTATCTTGATCTAGTTTTATTCAATCCACCTCATTATATCCTATCTCTATCTTGAACTAGTTTTATTCAATCCACCTCATTATATCCTATCTCTATTTTGAGCTAGTTTTATTCAATCCACCTCATTATATCCTATCTCTATTTTGAGCTAGTTTTATTCAATCCACCTCATTATATCCTATCTCTATTTTGAGCTAGTTTTATTCAATCCACCTCATTATATCCTATCTCTATTTTGAGCTAGTTTTATTCAATCCACCTCATTACAACCTATCTCTATTTTGAGCTAGTTCTATCCAGTCCACCTCATTACAACCTATCTCTCAGAGGTCCACTCTAATGCTATCCTCCCAACTAGGTCCAGGTCCTCCCAATGGGTTTACCAGTCAGTTCCCTGAACAAGGTTCTAGATATTTTCATTTGTGCTTTATCTCCTTCTCACCGTAATATGCGAGATTTGATTAACCTAATAATACTATGTGATGACAACAGAGTATGTATCTCATCATTATGTAACCTGCTTCACTTTCCAGAATATTCATCGATTTTTGGATAGAATATATTCCTAATTACCTTGTTTTAGAACCCCCCTAAATTTGTTTGCATCACGTGAGGTAAGAGACCACGTTTCACAGCCGTAGGGAAAAAAACCGGTAGAATTATTGTTGTGTATATTCTTAGTTTTACATTCGTTTACAGCAGGCGAGACTCCAATAACTTACTGACCGAGTAGTAACATGAATTTTCAGACTGAAATATTTTCCTAGTTTCCAATCTAATGTAGGCCTAATTATTGCTAGTTAAGATGGTTCCTAAATATTTAAACTAATTAACCATGTTAAACTATATGTTGTTCAAAGTAATCTATACATTATCGTCATCAATAGTATATAAAAAAATGTAGTGCAGTTAAATTAAATGGCTTGGAGATTGGTCATTATGTTTACAGTTTAAGTTTCAACTTATTTGTAGCTTTGTCAGCACTCATTTATTGAGCTTTAAAAAAAAATTATAGCTATGTTATTTCTTACAGTGGGTGGTCAACTTTATATTAAGTTAGCCACCCATAAGAAATTTTTAATAAGTGCCTTAAATTTTTAGCACTAATGTTGAAAATCGGGCACTAACCAGCACAAACGTAGCAAACGATGGGTGCTTTAAAAAAAAAGATAGCTATATTATTTCTTATAGTGGATGGCCAACTTGAGATCAAGTTAGACATCCATAAGAAATCGTTGATAAGTGCCTTAAATTTTAAGCACTAATGCTGAAAATCGAGCACTAACCAGCACAAAGGTGGCACAGACATTGGACCTTTTCAGAAAACCGGTGGATAGAAGTCGGGTGGCCAACTGGACACACATTAGGAAAATGACTACAGAAAAGGCTAATATTATTAGTATTTGATTACGCTGTGGTTTGTGAGAAGACTTGCCACCAACGATTGTACGAACGCCGACGGTCCAACCAAAACATGAATATTATAAAAGGGAACGATTTATACGCTGTCAATGAGGTTACAAAATATCTACCTTTAGATTTTGAATGTCATTAATTTAAAAATACATTAATTTTCAGCAATTTTATGTCCCCATTTAATCTTAAAGTAATATAATTATGAATAAATTTGAAGTTTCAAAAACTTAAGCAAAAATGTACAAGTAATGAATATTTTCCTCAGCCCCTGTACGAGTAGACCCGCTGGGGTCTGTTCTCCGCCACTGGAATTCAATAAATGTTATTGTTAGTACGTCCAACCCAATGCTGTTCAATGTGTGACCTATTGGGAATGTAAATCAAGTGGTCCAGTTTCGTCATCTCCTGGTCCCCTGACACGGCTGTAACTTCATTTACCAAGGTCACGCACGCTACTTTTGGGGACGTAGGCATACCATGGACAACGCTGTATGTAGGGTTAACATAATTTTAGGGAAAAAAAAGAGGTAAATTTTTCAAATTGGTACAGAAATATGATTTCTTAAGAATAAAGTATTAAAAGGAGTATTAAGTTGAATGAACCTAACAAATGCATAAATAATCGCACTTGAAACAAACATTCACTGATAAAACATGTCAAAGGGTTTTTTCCTTCTAAAGAGTGTATCCATTTAAATTTGAAGTTATGCTTTAACACTTTCAGAAAAAAATCAGGCCTACCTACAGACGATGACGTCATTTTTAAACTAACCAATTAGGAAACTAATTTAATCTTACATTATACACTGAATTATCTTTTAAAAATCCACCCAAACATTAATTTTCCGTCTCAAAAAGTGGGTATGTCCGGGTATAAAAGGACATGTGGTAGCCAAGGCTGGATACAAACGAATAAGGGTTCGGCCAGATTGACAAGGAGCGCGTGATTAGCAGATAGCTCTTTGATAGTGGTTGACGAGGAGGCAAAGGTTCGAACCTTGGCTCAGTGAACTGAGGGTGGTTTTGACCAGTGATTTATTGTTGTGGTTTTCTCTTCCTCTCTCCACGCTAATGGTGATTCTTATTTGTAAAGGCCTACTTTAATAATATTGAAGTATTTTAACATATAACTTTTACATATATATATATATGTGTGTGTGTGTGTGTGTGTGTATGTATGTGGTTTATGATCCTACCAATTAAATTAGGCCGTTAGTAGCAAGTGTGCTAAGCCAATCTATAGTAATAAAAATGTCAAAATGAGAAGTTTTCCTAGCACTCAATGAACCAACATACAATAATATTGCCTAGCGCCTGTAAATTAAACTGTACCGGGTCGAGCACGCGCGCTTGAAAAATAGAACCATTTCCAGCTTTCAAGCGCGCGCGCTCGGTCGCTCACTCGCTCAGTCTGGCCGTACCCTAAGAAGGGATTGACAAAATATCTTCCACTATGTTTCCCCCAAAACTTGGACAACATGCCAGGGAAGACAACTTATCTTTGCTTGGATGGATGTGATCTTAATGTGTTTAAATAAACAAATTTGCACTTGGTTTGTAGACTAACCTTGAACAAACCTGTCTATTTTCCTTCGTTTATTTGTATCACCCTTGGTTGAGTGATATTTTATACTCACTACGCTGAAGAACCTGATTTTAAACAGCATCTGAGTTTGTGGATGAACTAAATTTTAAGCGAAAACACTTTATTTGGACCGGTTAATGAAACTAGTTTTTTGTTGAGCGGTGTTGTGTTTGAATAATCAGCACGCCAAGATGGACTTGGAGCGAGGTAACTTATTAGATCTGAAACTAGAGAAAGGAGTCTGTATAAATAACCCTGCTCAGACCTACAATATTTCAGTCTTTTACGATTTTATTTGAACTATCTGTGTGCTCATTGCCGTTTTAGTTTTTTGACTCTATTCTACGTTCACAATGGTCGTTTAAGTTTTTATGATGTCATTCTCCCATTTATCTTTCAAAGCGGTATTTCCTTGTTTTAGAACCGTCGTTTTAATGTCTGCGCGACAGTTCGTTTCTTCGTGAGACGATAAGGACTTACTTTTTTACGTTCTATTTTTAGTTTACACGTCACAAAAGAAATTAAAAGTCATAATGAGGCATATGTGAGTGAGTAGAGTCTACATTATCTACAAGGTCATGTCCTAGCTCTATCCAATTTCGGTTCAAGGTCTGTGACTTATGATAATGCGCGAGTAACGGTTCACTTGATAAGTCTGTCAGCTTGCACTTACAATTTTTATACACCTCCATTTTGAAAACGACCAATATTTGTGAATGCTGAAACTATGGCACATAAAAGCCTTTCCTTATTGATAACTAAGCTTTTATTTTCTATTTTATTAACAGTAAGCCGAGCTGGTGGGCATGCGGATTAAAGGCCAAGCTCAATTCTGGTATGTGGAGGTTGAGGTTCGAAGCTTGGCTGGGTATACTGAGGGCTTTTTTTTTAAATTATTTCCTACCAAACCTTAAAGCAATTAAGGGTTCATTTCCTCTCATTTCGACTTAATTTCCCAAAAATATTTGAAAACCACTCATTTTCCAGCTTAAAACTGTTTATCGAATGATTAATTTCGCCAGAGTGATTAGTTAAAAAAAAACTAGCTGAAGTATCTTGATTCGCCAGGGTTAAATTCTGTTTGCGAGATATTGTATACAGACAGTTTAAGAGCTTGTATCACACGCCCATCAACTCTCTGACACATTCGACTCAAAATAGTACATTTACACGAACACTATTGCACATGGATCATTTCTGATCAAACATTAATGGAGGTGAGCTCCTAATTGTTGGAAATATTAAGTTATATTTGGATAAAAGCTGCATTGGAAAGGATTTTTTTTTTTTACTATTTTAGAATGTCTTCACAGATAAGCACTGAGCACAAATCTTTATTCTGTCACAATAGAGACATATTGTAATTATGAACGAGAGATGTTTTCGCTTTGTCCACCATTATCACCGCGGAAAATTTCTCGTAATCATTTAAATCTGAATGCCCTGCACACATTTCTAGCATTTCGTAGGTCTTTTCTTTTGCCTTTATAGCTCCCATAATTCGCACGAGCCGGGAGCTGAGTCGGGCCTGCTATGATGAACGCTCATAAGCACTCATGCTTGGTTAGAATTATTTTTAATTGATGAGCACATTGACACTTCCATCTTCACATGAGTAGATTGAAAACAAAGTAATATTTATTTAATTTGATAAAAGCAAATAACAATTGAATTTAATGAAGTGTCTCTCTATTAAACGTAATTGTGTGTTTTCTACTCTGGTGCTAGAACAAACAGATTAGCTTGTTCACTAGCTCTGGAGCAAGCAACGTAAAGCTGGTCGGGGGTAAGCATTTCCCACGTAAATCTACACCTTCTGATTTAAAGCAGTGTCCAGACTAGTGAATCGAATGGTAAGCATTTCCCACCTTCTGATTTAAAGCAGTGTCCAGACTAGTGAATCGAACCCTGAGCCGAGCCCCGAGCCGAGCCTAGTTAACGTTGGATAAACAGGTTCATCGGAATGTTCGCAGCAACCAGTGATTGTCGGTATTTCGACGAACATCAAAGGCTCGGCTCAAAACTCAATGGACGGCGCTGCGAGCCGAGCTTCGAGCCGAACCACCTGCAACTTTAAATTATTGTTTATTTCTAATTAACCTTCCATCACACGTGCTTGAAATATTAGATGAGCAGCTGCTTGTTGTAAATTTTACTACAGCTTGAAATGTTGTTAGCAATTATTTTTTTTAATCGACATACTAAATATAAACTGCAAATTCGTTTTACAATAGGTCAAGGGAAATAAAAATAATATTTACGGTTACATGATTACTCGCGTGTTGTAAACTGTACAACGATAGTAATACTTTTTCTTTGAAAGTTTGTTGCACACTGAAAATAAGTTTGAAACTTCCTCTGGGGGGAGAGGGGTACAATGTAACCCAAGGTAGATTTTGTGGGTAAATATGTTCTAGCCCACTCCAGTGGCGTAGTGGTCTAACGCGTCAATCTCGTGTTAGAATGGCGTGCTCAAGGCGGGGAGATCGGGGTTCGAATCCTAGTCTGGTCTATTGAAGGTGGTTTTTTCCCATATTGTTTCCCACTCTCCTTCCACGCAAATGCGGGTAGATTACGTTTAAAAGGTTCCTTCCTCATTTCTACCCCATAAGATTAATTACCATATACTTTATTAATTATATATATTTACTTTGTTTAGAGACCTTAAATAGGTATTGCAGACTGGTATAGGAGTCATTGGTTGTTAATAAACGTATAAGGGTTATTGTGAGTCTTTCCTGCATATTAATGGATTTTATTAAACGTAAACTTTTTTTTTGTGCACTTTTAGCCCAATCAAATTATTAGATACTTAATCATTTAGTGACATTCGAGATAAGTTTTTGTATTGACCACTAATTTATTGGAATTTAAGTTATTGGAACAAAGCAAACTATTTCCACTATATTCCACTCACCTTAAGTACATTTGAGTTTGCCACCATTGTCTGTCCTGTCTTTTTTTTTCTTTGGTGTATATAAACCATACCACGGCAGCCAATTTTAATTTTTACTTGCTCATTGCTTGCGTAATACACCAAAGTACATAACTTTATGAACTAAACTATGGCTCGCAAGAATGTTGAGGTTTGGCTCGTGATGTTGCTCGGCTCGGCTCGCTAGTCTGGACGCAGCTTAACGTGGCGCCTTACGACTTCACTTGCAATCTAGTTCCCTTGCCCAATTTCGATGGAGCTGAGTTCCTAAGCAAAATGATAGAAACCCCAACTTTTAGTGAAGAACGTGACTACTGGGTAAACCCGGTGTATTCAATGAATTCAAAAACTCAACCGGGTGATGAACAATTCCACCTGGATTTACTACCGGGTTCATATAATTGTGCGTGTGATCTGTTTCATCATTAGGAACCAAGATACAAGTTTGCTTTCAATATTATTCACTCTTGAATAAATCTGACTCATCAACAGATCAATGAACCCGCTTCGGTGGCCAAATGGTCTAAGGCACCAGTCTCACAGTAGACTATACTGGCGATAACGGGGAGATCGAGGTTTGAATCTTTGTCGGATGCACTGAGGGTTTTTTCCCCAAAACTGTTTTTCCACTTTCCCTCCACGCAAATGTTGGTACACTTCCTCTAAATATAACCTTTCTAATCCCTAACGCCATTAGCGTATTTAGTACATAAGCGAATAACCCGAATGGGGTAGTCTTTAATACCTAAATAAAGTTCCCTGGTATTCTTATGTTTGCTATTTGGTTCTATCTCGCTAATTTTACCCTTTAAATATTCTCTCTTTTTGTTTCTCAATATGGCACTGTCATAATAGTCGTAATATATGATTTTTTGATAATAGTAAATGGATATAAGTTACCAATTCAACAAATTAAAATTATTTATTACATAATATTTACATAATAGTAATAAAATATATTTAAATGTCTAACTATAAATTATTTCATTGTGGTCTTGATAGCATTCAAAACTCACGTGATAGTGTATTTCCCGGTTACCTTGAGAACTCAATTTAAACCAGTTTACCTATACTCTATACGACATGGCGGTGTGACAGGACCAACTAATGGATGTTGTTCACCAACATGCAGACCATCTTCAGATCATCAACATGGAACTATTTATAGTAATTACACGTTTGGTTTATTAACAAATAAACAGTTTTCTTTGTAAAGGGAAATGTACACATAGTAATAATTAATAATATTAAGAAATTGTATTGCAAATATGTATTTTATAAACGAATGTTGCATCTACCTTTCCGAAAGAAGCTCATAATACACTTTCGGGATGGTTGGCAGATTTTAACCCTACGCGGTTAAAACCGTACGGTAAATTATGAAAGTTTATGGGACAATCACGACAAAAATATTCCGAACAGAATCCGAACTCACTTGATTTTTTCCCCCGTTTTCATCGTCGTGATTAACCGAACGTTTGATAGTAATAATAATAATACTTCGCACTGCGTCTCACTAACCGTTCAGGTTATACGCTTAAGTACTAATTACGATAATGGGTTAGGAATTGTGAAGGTAGAATATAGGGGAAGTGAACCCGCATTTTCGTGGAGGGAGATTGGAAAACGATTTAGGAAAATTACCCCCAGCTCAGCTGAGGAAGATTCTAAACTCGATCTCCCCGTCCTCGGCAGGCTAGTCCAACACGAAACTAGCGCGTTAGCTAATTACGCCACCGAGGCGGGTGTACCGAACGGTTGACGATCCCGAGAGTGTGTGGAATACGGTCCGGGACAGTTATCCACTGTACCGAATGGTAGTCGATCCCGAGAGTGTGTGGAATACGGTCCGGGACAGTTATCCACATACGTGAGAAAGGTCGGTCCGATGTTTCCACAATCGCGAACGGTTCAAATTGCCAACAACACCGAGAAAGTATGGGCCCCTTTATAAGTATAGCTAATATCAAACGGTCTTTAATTGTTAACTGGAGAAGGATCCTGTGCACGACTTGACCGTCTGTTATTAAACCAAAGGTCCCGGGCTCGGTTACCATAGCTAAGATTCATTTTTCAACCGTGTTAAGAGTGTTCGTATCTCGTCCTTGATGCAATTGTATGGGCAGACAACTATTGTATGGTAATACAGACAGGTAGTCCTAGAAGAAGTGTTGTGTTTATGAGTAATCTATGACTCTTGTTATTTTCCCAAGGACATTTGGGAGTGTCGTGTGAGTATTATTATGTACAGCGCGTCTCTCTCTCTCTCTCTTGGTCACAACACCACATGTTTATTGGCACACATGGTTTTACCTTACAATATATACTAAT
Source organism: Timema bartmani (assembly GCA_902151455.1). Classification (NCBI taxonomy): domain Eukaryota; kingdom Metazoa; phylum Arthropoda; class Insecta; order Phasmatodea; family Timematidae; genus Timema; species Timema bartmani. Next base: position 53,342 of record CABFWB010003802.1, on the reverse strand, counting down.
TTATTACATTATGTCAGATAATCCTGATTACATTATATCTTGTCTCATCCAGAATATACATCATCTTTATTACAAAATAATAAATAATAGAAATAATAAAATAATTTACGTTTTCCTCTCAGTATAACTTAATCATTATTCATACTTGTAGTAGAGTTTATAAATAAAATACTAAACATTTATGGTAATATTTACAATCTGAGATTAATATAAAATTATCTTATATTATTTTTAACTGAGTAAACACCTATTTAAAATTTATTTCCTCTGATAATTGAAAAATTGGTTGAATTATATTCATAAACTCTTACAGAAAACTAAATACCTCTTCATAACAAGATATATACCTGATATATAATTTGATAGGCCTTTTTCACGTAATAGAAATTACGAGGAAATGGCTGAATAAATGTTGACCAATGACCTCTCATTTTTTAAAGGTTAGGTGTCCAGGATGTCGGTAAAATTAGTAGTTTCCAAAGAAAACCCTATTTTCCCGGTACATTTTCAGCTTTTCAATCTTTGTTTGCATCACCATGGAAACCCGGATTTATTCAACTTGTGTGTTGCAACAAATATAAAAATATGTCAAAATTTTGCTTGCATTGATAATTTTACTTATTTACTTTTGAATATTTAACTCTGATCACAATATGGCCGTTTTAATAGCTGGTCCTAGCACATATTTTACTTACATTCTTTGACTGGGGGAATTTATTTCCTAGATTGGGGAAACATTTACTGTTATTAGAATGTTGCTATTGTTAATTCTTATTTACATCAACAATATCGACTTTAATTTACAAATTAAAAGGTTAATTAGTCGATTTGGCGAAAATATTTTCTTACGTTTTGTTTCGTGCATGATACACTGATCTTTAAATATATTTTGGTATGTATTTTAATTTCAAAAATGGTTAAAATTGTTATTTTCTCAACTCTTTTACTAGGCAACGTTAAACAATTTAACTTTAAATGGGAGGAGATCAATTTCTCCTAAACAAAATGTGTGCAGAGACCATTGAATGATTCTTTATATAACAAATTGACATACAATATTAGCTGACAGGAGGGAATCAATAGACTAATTCAAGAAAAATATGTCTATTAGATGAACACAAAATGTAAAAATATACAATCGAACATAGGCAGCAGGTTCTTAAACGATGAAACAAAATAGATAGTATCAATCCTAATCCTCAAAGAGATCTTTTTAGAGAACAATACCGGGAAGATCTATAGGATCTATAGGATATATAAGTCTTATCTCAGCAAATAGTAATCATTGAGATACAGACTATCCAACTGAACCCTGAGCCGAGCTATATCTCTACGTGCATACAATTGTTCCTGGGAGCCGAACCTCCAACCTTCCTACGAGCTATATCTCTACGTGCATACAATTGTTCCTGGGAGCCGAACCTCGAACTGGACCCTGAGCCGAGCTATATCTCTACGTGCATACAATTGTTCCTGGGAGCCGAACCTCGAACTGAACCCTGAGCCGAGCTATATCTCTACGTGCATACAATTGTTCCAAGGAGCCGAACCCCCAACTGGACCCTGAGCTGAGCTATATATCTACGTGCATACAATTGTTCCAGGGAGCTGAACCTCCAACTGAACCCTGAGCCGAGCTATATCTCTACGTGCATACAATTGTTCCAGGGAGCCGAACCTCCAACCTTCCTACGAGCTATATTTTGCTTCAAAATGTTGGATGACACAGGCAATGGACAGTGAAAAATTAAAATCTTCTTCTCTGGCATATATTTATTTACACTTAGCAACAAAGGACTCCAGACAGGACAGATGATGGTGGCAAACTCAAGTGAACACAAGACAGGATAGTTTGCTTCAGAACCGCTAATTTCAAGAAATTAGTGGTCAATTAAAAAACTTTACTCGAGGGTCACCAACTAATTTTGAGCATCTAATTATTTGATTGGGTCTAAAGCGCAAAATATTAGTTCTTATTAAAGAGAAGCCATAATCATGCAGTAACGACTCGCAATAATATTAGGTTTCTTAGCAGGCGGCGACTCGCAAAACAGTCTGCAATGCGTATTTCAGGTACTTTAGCAATCAATCACAGTGAAAGCCGTTACAACCCCTGCCCTGTGCCCGAGCTCTCAGGCGTTGTTGACCGTGTCTTAGTGAGAAATAGACAACAATGTAAAGTTGCAAGCCATGTTCAGATTATAGAGCATTTTACCGTCACGTAACAGCAGACCCAAAGTTCTGTCCAGTTCTGTCCCCTCCTCGACAACTATTTGTGGCCTCAAGCCGAGCTCTGAGCCGTAACAAGCGAGCCAGAAGTGGGAGGAGCAATCACTCAGCTCTCTGTCTACAGCCGGTTGTGTCCGTATGTGAGATTTGCAGGATCATCAGCACATATTATATATATATATACACTTAGCGTTAAAGAGGAAGAAGGGTTGACTCTGGTGGCAAACTTAGCTTTTTGAGATGAGAGAACAGCAGGGTGGATCAGTCTTAGTGCCAGCCCTTAGCGACCATTATAAAAACAGACACTTTATGCGAATGTTACCAATGTACTTTAGAGTTTTTAATTTCCTTGATAGAAGAACAACATCAAAAAAAGATACAGAATAGAGATAATCAATTTCTGTTCAAGACCGATTAGCAGTGTCCTCACGCCACAACTGTCTGACTAGACGTTAGAACAAAGCCAAGATAGTGTTTTGCTGTGCCACCACTTGGAGCGCTGTACGGGCGCCGTCCACATCGGCGACTCCTGAGCCAAGCCCCGACGCGAGCATTGCTTTGATGTTTGGACGTGATATTGCCTTAAGGCGAGCATCAAGGTTCGGTTCGATAGCCTGGACGCAGCTTAGCACTCTACCATTTAGAAAAGGAATTATTTATTTTCAACGTTTTTGGCCTAGTTCAATCCTTTATTTTGAACACAATGTGTTAAATTGTCATTTTTTTGACTTTTTTTGAACATTATCTCAAGGCCATCAGTATGGCAAATTATATATTTCTAGGATGTTTAGATGTGTTCGGATAATTCGCGTATACAGGCGTATATTAAAACTATATCCAATTAGGTTCAACATACGGTTCACGTTTTATTTAGTTTCTTATTTTACAATATCCAGATAACCATGACAATCCCAAACCAAATATGTCAACCAATAAATTTTAAAAACCCATATTTGAAAAAAAAACGTTAGTGCTCAAGTGAAAGCAATCCATGAAAACCAAATATTTGCCTAATAGCGATCATAAGATAGGTAAAAATAGATTATATACATTTCTGCAAACACATTTTGGTAAAAAGAGTTTAAAGGTTTAACAAAGAGTGTAAATGAAACCATAGGTTGTTAAAGAGACAGATTGGTCCCTGCAATTACCTTCAATATTTAAATTTTCTTCTACAACCAACAGTTGCTTTTTCTGTTAGTTTGTAAAATTTTGAACCCTTTATTTCTTGGATCTCATTTTTAAATTAAAATTTTCATTATTTTGATTATCTGGGGGTGGTCTTCATCCAGGATTGAAAATATTTCAATTTTATACCTCACCTAGAAGTTTATTTTATATTAATTTTTAAAATTCTAGGTCCCTCCCATTTTCTGAATTTCGTTCATAGAATTAAAAATCTTAACTACATTTCTAGTTAAATTGTTGTTTAAGTTTTTGAAATTTTCATCCCCCAATCCCTCCTAATCCACTGCCCCTTGTTTTAAACTTATACATCTTCAGACTCTTATAGTTATTTAAGGCTGTCCCTCTACTAGTCTACATATATGCACTGTAAATACTTCCATTTTCTATCATACAGGAACTATTTTAGTCTATTAGTTTAGGAAATTTTTTGAAGTGGGGGACCCTACCCCCATTTCCCGGTCCTTAATTTTAGTTGTGTTTGTATTTGTGGTGGATCTTGTACCTGCCTGACGAATTTAAATCTTATACCACAGTGAGAAGTAGTTTTTAACATAGGTTTTTGAAATTTTGAAATTCCCCATTTCATCAATACCCACTTAGAAATTTCAAAGATTTTTTAGATTCATTGGGGTATTTTGAGTAATAACATTACATTCCTAGCATTTTTTTAAGTATATATATTTTATAAACGTATACAATGTTTTGGGCGTGATTGAGCAACAAGTATTACAACTAATCAACACCAAATCATGTACGATATATATATATAATTATAATTATAATTTAGGCTTTCTAGTTTATCCTAATTTTGGAGTTTTAGTGTCAACACACATAACCACATCCTTACAAACAAGTAAATACACATCATGTATCATTTATATGATAATTGATTATTGTTTCCCCTCTTCAGGCTTCCAATAGTTTACGACACACAGCTCTGGACAGGCTAGGACATGGATGGGCAAACTACAGCCCGCGGGCCAAATACGGCACACCGATGGGTTCAATAGGGTCCGTGGGATAAATAATTGAAATGTGTTCCGTTATGTTGCCACCCTGACCCTCAACATTTCCAAACTTATTACACCATGCCCAAAATATATGGCAATGTTTACATCCTCATATTTATGCAAACTGGTGTTGTCAACCATGACAATCAAACATAACAAATCAAATTACTGATGAGCATTTGTCTTCCCTCTTGAGAATCACCTCCTCACAGTTTGACCCAGATTATGAGAACATTCTGGAACATCATTCGCACGTTCTCTCATCCCACATTCCACTCTATAAATCTTCTGAACGAACTTAAAAACATACCAAGCCACTAAGATATTTAGGATTGTGTTCCATAATGAACTTAAAAAATAATTAATTAATGTCTTTAGCCCACCAGAGTTTTTTTCCCTACGGCCATCCTGTAATTAAGTCTGCACATCCCTGGGCTAGAAATTAGTGTTTTGTAGCTGCAATTTTTTTTAAAGGTGGCCATAATTTATAATATAATTATATCGAGAAAGCTTTAAAAGTTGTTCCAATGAAAATCCAATAAGCATAAGCTGAAAAGAAGGCTAAATAGTAGTGTTTTGTAGCCGTTATCCTGAAACAAATGGCGGACGTAACTTATAATTAGCATATATGTTAACCGGACGTCCAATTGATATCCATACAAAATCTCAGCACAATCGGTAAAGTGGTTTTGGCGTGATTGAGCAACAAACAAACAGACAACATTAAAAAGTTTTAGTTCAAAATAGGTACATGGGAATGGCTATTTAAGAATACATGTTTATTTAGCCAACTATAATTAATTTGAGGGTAGCTTGCAAGTTTGAAATTTAAAAAATGATGTTTTAACAATTTATGTATTCAGTGAGCTAACTGAGATTAGTAATATGATATATTATTTATTTTCTGAGGGAAACTTATTTAAAGGTAGTTTACTGATAACTTTTTTTAATACTGAGCTGTATATAATTTCCAACATTATAATTACCAGTTCCTCTGTCTAGCCAAAAATATATCGGAATACAGGAGGCCTAGGGAGATGAATTTGTTCATGCAGATAGAACCAAAAATAATTGGTGAGCAAAAATTCCCATAGGGGCCTCCAAGTATGGTGGGCTTCTAAAAAAAAACCAAAGTTAAAAAATTCTTAAAGCCCAGAAGAGATTAAATATTGCATGGAGGTAGTCCCTAACCCAAAAGGGTACGGGAATATTTTGTAACAGAAAATTCCAATGAGGGCCTCCAAAAATGAGGGATTTCCAAAAAACCAAAGTCTAAATAATCTCGAATTTTGGACTATCTAAAAATTTTAAACTTTACAGAAAGGTAGCCGCTAACCAAAAAATGGCGCAGAAAAACTTGTTAACTGAAAATTCACATGGAGGCCCCAAAAAAACCTAATCATTAAATTCAAAAAACGTATATAATGAAATCTTCAAATGACAAACACTTTAACACTTTCCTTGAAATAAATATTTTATCTACTATAGATATTTTAATTAAAATGCACCTCCTATATTTTTAGGATCTCTTAAAAACTATTCCCAATCACAATAATTGTCCAACAAATGCCCGTTGGACACAGTACATGGCCAGAAACTATGCCCTTGATTTTCAAACGGGTGTTATGCTAGCTATATTTATAAAAGGCAATGCGTTTCCTCTATTCCACATGAATTATTCCAACACTTATAAACGCATTAGGAATCTGAAATTTCGCAATCAGATTGAGGGTTCACCTCATACAACCAGAAACGTTTATAAATATTCCATTTAAAATGAGGTATTTGGAGGGGAGGGAGGCTATAGACATACAATCTCTTTAGGCGAGGTAGGAAATTGGAATTTGGCAGGCAGGTAGAGGTGCCATACCAGATAATTAATTATTTATAAATATAACATTTCAAAGTTGGAAGTCGGAATTGGTAGAATGGAGTAGGGGGTTTAAAATTTTCAAAACAGATAGAAGCAACGACTGATCTCCCAGTGCGATGTAAAATTGAAATTTGGCGGGAAGGTAAGAGGGACCACTTCATATTACCATGAAAGTTCGGTAATTTTGTATTGGGACTCCAAGAAAGAAGAAAGAAGGGGTAATAACATTAAAAATAACTTTTAGGAGAGATACAAAATTTAAAAACTCCAGGAATTTAGTGCGATTATACGCAAATACCCGAAGAACTATTACTAGTGTTTGAAATTTCTAAGTGGCGGTTGATGAAATCAGGGATTAAGAAATTTCCCAAAATTATTTTTAAAAAACTAGCCACCCCAAGCACTTATGACTAAGGGATGAGAGATTAGTATGAAGTGGATGCACATTTTATTTTTGAAGATCCTTTACTGCTCCTTTGCACAACGTGGAATTTTTTCCCAACCTTTAATTACCCTAGAATCTAGATTAACATGTATTTACTACTAAAGTTGTACGTTTACTGGCCAGCACTAACACTATAACTAAATTTGGTATTTAGTGCTTTTTAGCTGATGGATCTCCGTATTGCAAGCCCCTGCTATATATTCTTATTTTTTGTCATGTACTGTACGTGTTCAACTTCTACTCACAGCGAGCAAGCCAGTAGGGCCCATGCACACCTTTGGAAATACGTCTATCAGTCATCGTAGACACGTTTTACAGCAGTTATTATGCATTTCTTTGGTCACTCTTTTGTTTTCTCAGTGTGCTTTCATCCCAAATTTTGAAACCGTCCTATTTAATTCACGATATAACTTGGTGATATTGTCCTCACGGGCGTTTGTGCTGATATAGTTTTCATTTGATATGTCCCACAATTCCACATATTTCCGATAAATATTACAATGTCGGACCACTTCAAAACTTTTGATTTCTTAGACAGGATGATAGTAGTGGCTACAGCAGTGATGAGGACATGACTTGAATGTCTCACTAAGCTACTTGAAGGCTGCTAGTAGCTGCTACAGCAGTGATGAGGACACAACTTGAATGTCTCACTAAGCTACTTGAAGGCTGCTAGTAGCTGCTGCTGAAGTGGCTGCGCGCAGAGTTACCTCATGTAACACAGGCTGTGACAGCTGTAGTTCTTAGTGGTATGAATATCGTGACTGCAGGGGTAGCTCAAGATAATCTTCCTCATCTCTGACTCTCGTACAATTATTGTTCAGTTAGCTTCCATTGAACCTTGTTTGTTTCTTTAGCTGGTTGGGGATGTGATAACACATTACACACTCAGTGGAGTAGGCAGGATTGTGGAGAACTATACATTTGCTCAAATTATAAAAGAAACAGTATTCGTTGATGACTCGTCCTTCCGAAATGCTTCCAGCGACTGGTAGGATATACCAAAGTTAGACTAGACAAATTATTTCAGTTAAAACAGCTGGCCCATGCTGTCAATTTTAGTAAGAAAATAGCTATTTTCACAATTCATCATTAAAATAGCATTGCTACATGTTACCCACTATCTGGTGTTTTACTACATAATTCCTTTCATCAAATAGTCGCAGTCTACCGCCAGATAACCCACACCCGACCCCAGCTTGAAGAACCTTTTAAAGAATATACAAAAAATTACTTTAGATTAGCCAAGTTTGATAAAAGTTTAATATGTTTATTTTCAAGCTTTGTAAACTATATCAACTGTAAGAAAATAAATGGTACGACACAATCGCACAAACTTTCTCCTATTGTGTATTATAGCCTCGAAGAAAATTTTCATAAATAGATTTTTAGTGAACTACCGCTCTTGTTTTACTCATAAAACTAAACACATCATATTGTTAATTACAATGATCACTCTTTATATACATTTTAAACCAAAAGGTTCAAATATAGTTTGGATTCAATTTTTCAAAAATTAATTATTTATGAACTACCCTGAAACTATTATTTGTAAAAATAAAAACGTATTTTTATTTATAATGAAAAACTATTTACATATTCCCATTTTGAAACCCATTTTATCGGGCAATTTCCAAAACATTCAAATTTTAAACTACCCTTAAATAAATGTATTTTATATAAATAAAGATACATTATTATTAATATGTAAAATAGTCTCCCGATACCAGTTTTGAACAAAATCGTTTAAGCCGTTTTTTATAATAGCCAAATTTTCCCCCAAAACAACTACCGTATACAACTTTATTTGTCATGTTCATGTCGAACCCTTCCAAGATTTACTTTGAAGCAAAACTGCTATAGCAATTTTCAAAGTAATTCGAATTTTCAAAAATCAGTTCTCAGTAAAAGACCCTCTATTTAATCTTTTACCCAACACAAATTTATTTGGGATGGATCGTAGGATTACATATACAAATAGAAAATATCATTCTGGTTGAATATGGATAGGAGTTACAAGGGGGTTTGTTGGTATACAATTATCTGTATCTCCTAAAATATATGGTTCTACTAAGGTTAGAATAATTAACATTATTGATACGGCAATAAAACCTATAGTGATTTTAAAGGTAAAATAAGGGTGAATTGAGATTTTATCGATGTCTTTCTTAATTATTCCTAATGAATTTTTAGATCCGGTTTGATGAAGGAATATAAAATGAATTAATATTGTTCCAAGAACATGTCATGTTAAACACTCCCAGGATATCCATTTGGAACCAAATCGTTAGTGCCATTTTAAACATATTTCACGTTTTTGAAAAATCAGTCATGACTAAACTACCCATAAATAAGGTTTTCAAAAACAATAATGCAGAGTTAAATGTCATGTCAAAGATTCCCAAGAGACCCATTTGTAGTCAAATCGTTATGGGCAGCTTTTAAATATTTTAAGTTTTTGAAAAATCATTCATCATTAAACTACCCCTAAATGAGTTTTTACCCCCTATGCTTACCCTGCGAGTTGGAAAAAAATCCGGTGATTTAAACATTTATTTACCATTACCAATTTGATTATGAAAAATAAAATTATTATTAATTGTTTTATCTTACATATTCAAAACATGATATAGTTCAGTTTTAATAGACAGATTCAGAGTAACTAAGTTTTTTATAGTCATCGTCATCTGAAATTTGCATTGAGCCCATTTTGTCACCGTTGCTATATTGACAATGTCCACAACCTAATTTGTATTGAAGTGTATTTTTCTTGCAGGTAAATTGCAGTGTGTTGTATCATGCAGAGCAATCGCATCAGTCCCATTTAAGAAGTGTATCTTGGTGCATAATTACTGTTCATAATGAGTGTAACATGTTTTCCCTATTATATATGCCATCCCCATTCGGTCGTATCCATGCCGTGATCTTTGCCCATCCATTACATGACTTGTAAGTCCGCAGATAGTGAATATTTGGTGCTGAGGTTGCCGGTCATACTGGTTTCACAAATGTCCTTACGATGAATACTTTCCAAAAATAGGATACTGTAACATGATGACGCTAAAGACTTGGTCTGTCTTCCCTTAAACAAGGACACCATTACCTTTCAGCCTGTGCTTTAAATAATAACTTATCTACCTGTGGTGAAGAAAAGATGTATGAACATTCGTGCAAGATAGAATCGCCACTGACAAGTTTTGAAGTATCGTCTTAATGTTGACCCCAAGATTCCTGACCTTATGTTGCAAACAAAGAACGCATGGACAAACAACAGAGCAGAGCAAGTCTACATCCCAAAGTAGGCCTAGCAGCTGCAGAACTTTGATGCTATACAAGGTGAAGTTTCTTGCAGTCATTTGCTACATGATACAACAACAAAAGGGAAAATTCTGTGTTTGCTCCTTTAAGAGCTGTTAACTTGTATTATGACAATCATCTTAAAAGCTGCTGACACTATACTTATATCTGCGTCACCGTCAGCATAAATAACATGGCAGTCTTTTTGCTGCAAATAATCCGCAATCAGTGGGATGAGGGCTTATTTGTTCATATCCTTTGAGATGGAATGTTCCTCTTTTTTGATCAAATTTTGTTGCAGCTAATATGGCGTCCTTATCTGCAACATTTTCTTTTCAACGCAGATGAGTGTTGTCCTTTGTACTTGGTCCCCCATTTTATCCATCAAAGGCTATAGTGACATTACCGTATAGCTCGAACGTAAAAGACGTGCAATCTTTCACAATTGAACTGTGTTTCCTTCCACTTTAATCGGTGTAGAAGTGAACCTCTATCAAGGACGTAATGACCAGTCTTTGGAATGGACTGGAGTAAAGCATCATCAAATGACCTAACAAGATTTCGTATTGCTTCTAGAAGTTGTTGATCTATCTTTTGCAATAGATACTTTGCTTCAAACAAATAAAGCGGTTATGTTGAAACTCATCAAGACATATATCTTCAGGCTGTGATAAAACCAGGAACCTCTGAAACAAGATAGATGTGTCAATGGTTCGATCCTCCGTTACCTTGACAGCCCCAGCAGATGACTTGACGTGTGTACCAAGGGTCAAAGACAGATTATCCTTGCGTCTCTATGTGTTTTTTTTCCTATTATGAAGAGATCTTGGACATTTAAGTCTGCACCAGCATTAGTCTCTCTAATAATGTTTCACAAGGTCGTCTCCTCTGAAAACGGAGAATATTATTAAAGTTTGAAAGTCAGTTTTTCCAATTCCTTATTGTCTCTCTCTCTCTTTATTCGTGAGTAATTTGCCTCCTTGTGTTGCGCATTTGTTGTATACACTCTATTATTAAAGTCCTGCATGGTGTAGATATAGGCCTAAGCTAAAGATGGGGAAGCTGACATTGTCCAAACGGTTATTTGATGTTCACTCATGCCACTTCCTCTGGTCAATCCACCTGTGCTCTTCATGGGCCGCATTAGAGTCTGCTCAATCACCAAGTCAGAGTCAAGGTTAGCCCAGTACTGATTGGTGCGCCTTATGATGTGGAACTAATTCATTATTTATGAAATACTGAAACATTAATATATGCAATACATCGTCTTTAAAATGCCTTTCAGACCACTTCCCTCTATTAATGTTTCTAAAAGAGCGGCTGGTTAAACTTAACAACAGGTTGGGCACTATACTTTAATGCAACAATCTGCAATGTACCTGCAAGAAACATGAATATAGCAACTGTGACAATATGGCAACTGTGAGACCATCTTACATCTGGAGCCAAGGCTACCAACACGGAACCATGTAGTCATATATTACTCTCACATGTTACTAAACAAGACCATCTTACATCTACCAACATGATACCATGTATTCACATATTACTCTCACGCGTTTGTTAAGTTAAGATGGTGCTTTAGATACGTTGGTGTGAAGCGAATTCCTCCTGTTTTATTTCGTGGATCAGTGACAGGGACGATTCCGATACTGATGATAAGCTTTTGCACAGTCTGTTCCATCCCAACGTGTTGTAGCTATTTTTACCACTCCATGCCATAGTTAGGTCCATCCCTCCATGGCAGAATGTTTCCTGGTGTCGTTATCTCATCATGTTCCAGGTGTGTGTTGTTCAGTCACTGTCTCCCTAACTAGTAGTAGTTCATTTCCTGTGTTGTGATGCTCAAGTTAGCTCTACCATGATACAACCTGTTGAAAAAGTACTATTCTAACTATCTCGACTGACGCCTTGACGCTCTGATCCATGGCAGGTCCCTATGTATTTACTTCATTTAATAAACTGTCATATAGAATTATTGGCCTACAGCTCTACGTTTAATTTCTCTCGATTAAAAATTCTGACCTGACAATCTTACTCAGGTTATGAGTTCATTCATTACCTTAGCGTGGTTGTTCCACGCACGTCCTGTTTAGAAGGTCCGAGGCGTCAGGTCTACATCATTCATCTCGGAATTTATCTTCACGGTAATGGTATTTGAATGGAATCATATAAACTTTGTAGTTTCATAATTATATGGATGCATATTTAATTAGCTCAAATTTACCCATGTTAAAATTGTGACTACACACGAGTATATATTTTATCGGCAAACGTCAAATAGATCACAATCCGATATTATTTAGTTTAGTCCAAATAGTTACAATAGTTATTTAATTACAAATATTGGAATGTTGTAGGAGTCTAAAATGTCAAGAAATATATTTCTTTGTCACGTTTATTTTTTTTAGCAGAGATACTTACAATGAGAGAAAACATTTCCACTGGAGATTCGTGACATTATCCAGGCCATGTCCAGCAAATGGAGGGGGAAGGGTTTGAGATTCATGACACTATCGAGGCCATGGACAAGAAAGGGAGGGGTAAGGGTTTTAGATTTTCAAAACGCCATAAAATAAATAATCGATATTGCCTTACTGTTTAAAAACATCAAAATAAAGGTAGGCTACGAGTAGAGCTCTGTGACTGTAGTCTAGGGTTCGGCCCATGTCTAGTTGGAAACTTTGCGTATAAAGGGTTTCTTTTCAGATATCATTAAATATGTGTCTAATGATGTTTTTCATATTGGGTACATTACCTGAATGTCATCAGTTTTTTAAAATGGCCGCCAAATATGGTACATGGTTTTAAACGTATAGCAGCACTTAATTCGTAATGTAACAAAGTTTGGTATCAAATGAAAGCTCTTATTCGTGGCACTGCAACTAATCACATTTTATTTACATATGTTCACATATATTTAAGTGTAATGCAAAATATTGTTTGTACACAAGTATTTTATTCATTATGTATATTGTGGCAGTTTGCTGTACACTTGCAAAATCTTGAAAATTAAATTTCTTCTTTGTGACATGGGCAGGCAATATTTCTGAAACATTTTTTTCAAGTGCAGGGATGTGGAAAATAATCAGGAATAATTTCAATGGTGACTTGGGGCTGCAGTTCACTATCTTCTTCTATATATCCACACAATGTTGGTAGAAGGGTGGGTGCATCAACAAATACATGGTATCACCTGTAACATTGCAAAAAACCTCGTTTGATGAGTAATCTTATACTGGTAGAAGGTGGCGTGAGCTTCTCTAGATTGAGACTTTTCATTTTATGATACTGGTGTACCCGAAGTTAGTTCCTGAAGTGATATTTGATGATAGAATTCCAACAAGAAACTCTTCTGTGTCATCCATCATTGTTTCACAGAGGTCTGTTTTACCAAATGTCTTCAGTAGATGTGGTGATAGTTTACCATGCTTTAAAGCTGTAAGCTTTGTCCCAATTTTTCTTGTCGTGTCACATCCAGTAACGGAATGCTAGGATGGTATAATTTCAATCAAGCTGTGCTCCAGGACTTCCACAAGTTTATGAATCAACACTGCACGTGATGTAATACTCTTCCCACAGAGAACCCATAGCTCAGAAAATCCCTATTTTTTAAAAGTTTTAAAGAAATGATACACTGTGCATACAAAGACATCAGTGTTTGAGGATGCTAATACAATACGCTCTAAATTTCTAGCGACTGCATGATGTACATGAAGGAGTAGCCGCTCATCAGCCTCCTCCAGGTCAGATTGTAAAGATGAAATGTCTTCTTTCTTGCCATTTTCAATAAGTATGCTTGTCTGTCCACCCTCACCAAGTCTACCAATATAAATATGCTTTCCACTGAAATCTTTGTATTCTCTTAGGTATTGAATGAAGAACTTCTCAAACTGGTATTTAATACTTGAAGATGCCCAGAACGCATGCACATCTTTTGGGAGAGGGGTTTCCACTCCATCAATATTCATGTTAATTAGATGGGTGGTTCTTCTTCTTTGTCGTTCAGCTGATTTAACACTATCTTTTGTATACATCAAAGATTATGTCAATGCTAGAAGAGTTTAGTCCAATCACTTTTATTCTTTGAATGATAAGCTTTGCAAAGTCCCCAAAAGTCTTCATAGAACTATACATAGCTGCTTGAGTTTTTCGTGCAATTAAAATATAATCAAACAAAGTTGCGGTGGTGTGAGATGATGGAGGAGGCGTTTTGAAAGATGATTCTTTAAGATATTTATTTAGCTCTTGCACCAAACTTACATTATCAGGCTTTTTTTTTTAGAAATCCAGCTTTTGTTAAACAGAATGACGTAGAAACGAGTTCATAGCACTCATCTGATCAATGGAGTAACTTATTTCTCGTACAACATCAATTAAATGTTGGGCATCAGAAGTCTCATTTTGGGTGGGAATTTTCTTCATGTGTTGCTAAGAATTGGACATCTTCATCTTAGACACTTTATCAAAGAGCTTCTTGGACTTGACAACGAGCCTTTCTTGCTGCTTGAATAGCTTGTATGCTGTTTCTCCCATTTTGTAACATCATGTTAACTTGAAGTTCTCCTCAAGTCCGTCAAATGTTTACCAGTGACAATGTTGTACAACTTGTCTTGCTCAATATTTAAATCAAACTGATTTTTTCGTTCATTGATGAAATCCACGACGCCGTCAATACTTTCCTCATCTGAATGTGTTAAAGTGGGTGAGAATCCATGATGCAATGTATAATCATAATCATCTTGGAGATCACACATATATCTGTAGAACCGCATTATGCACAATTTCTCGCGTTTAATGACGTCTCTTTGTGCAACTGCTTGCTTCTGGCGAGTAAGTACTATGATGTCTTCATGACCTTTAGCAGGTTTATTATACACCTACTCGAGAGCTTGGTCCATTACAACACTAATAAACTTTATGGTTCCATGATGAACAACAAAGCTGCCGTTCTTGAATGACGCATAAAGGATGGGATATATTTCTGCCAGTTTCTTGCAATTTTCAAGATGTACAGCTCCCATCTTGCGTAATTTATTTTTCCAAATGTAAAGAACAAAGGAATGGCTTTATGAGATGCTAATACATTTATATCCTGGTTTCCCTCTCAGTATGCCCGTGTCATGTTGAAGTGCCCATTATATTCTATAGATAATATAATACACCCTAATTTAAATGTTATTGTTGTGAAAGTGATGTTACAATATGTAAATAAAGTATGATTAATTGCATTTCCACGAATAACAGCTTTCATTTGATACCAAACTTGGCTACATTACGAATTAAATGATGTTAAATGTTTAAAGCCATGTATTATATTTGGTGGCCATTTTGAAAAGATTGACGACATTCAGGTCATGTACCCAAAATGAAAAACATCACTAGACACATATTTAATGATATCTGAAAAGAAACCTTCTAAATACAAAGTTTACAACAGGACATGGGCCGGCCCTTTACNCCCCCCCTCCACTGATGATAACATGATGTTTGAAGGTTCTTAACACAACTAAGGGTTGTAACACGAGGGCAAGCACTTGTAGACACTCAGAGTTGCTCGTACTACACGAAGAATCTTAACATACAGCTATTAGAGTACCTGTAAAGTACTTTCATATATTCATACGTCAAGTCGTGTAATCTCCAGCATTCACATTTGATAGACATTCATTGCCTATAAATAACAATAATAAGAAGGTAAAATGTTATGAATGCTGCCTGTAAACAAAGTTTGTATTTTTTAAAAGATGGATCCTACTATAATCATGTTATTATAATAATAATAATTATTATTATTATTATTATATTAATAAAATAATAATAATAAAACTTTGACCTGGACCGTATTCAAACTAAGAAAGCCATTGTGTGGTTGATAAATATATTGAGACGTAGACCCTAATGACATGCAACTGATATCAACTAATATTATAAACAATTTCCCCAAACCTTAATTTTTGTGGAATTTAGTAGAAACTGTACATATTTGAAAAATAGCATTAACTCATTTATGTTTAAGAATCTTTCCTCAAAAATGTTTAGTTTAAAAAAAAATTTTTTACTTATTTTCTCTAGCATTTATTTATGTGACAAAGTAGAATATAAATGTAACACACTTGAGGATTTTTAACCATATTAAAAAGGTAATTTATATTTTTAGAGGCATGTAGTATTGATATTTTCCTTGTCTTCCATCGGTAGGGGTGGGTGAATGGCCTTGGTTGGAATGTAATCCTAGCTAGTGCCCAAGGGCTTAGAAAGGGGGGTAAGAAGGGTCCAGACCCCCATAGGGGTGTCCACTTACATGTATAAAATTATTATAGTACAATTTTCTAGTGTACCTACCCTAAGAAAAATAGTTTTCTACGTTCTTGCTCCGGCCTTAATTGTATGTGGCCTCTAAGTAATCTTTTAGCTGTAGTCAAGAACTTGATAAAAATTTAAAAGACCCTATTGGTTTTTTTTTTGTGGTGATAAGAATATAATACACAACATTACGGATATTGTTCATAGCCAACTAAATTATCCATTTGACGCTATCGGTAAGAACACTGTTATCAACTGAGCCAGGGAAGCTGGCCTCACTTCTTTCTTCTGCTTCCAACATTCTCCACTCGCCACACAGCAGCGGGCGGGCAGTCGTACATACCAGCCAGACGCTCCTTAGAGTTCAACAGGATATTGTATCTTTGTGTGAGGCCTGTTTGGAACGAAAACATTAACTTCAACATGAACAAGTTATATTTTTCACAAGAGATCATAACATAGTGGAATGTACTATCACATATTGGAATGTATTGTATAAGTGAGCAATAGGAAAAAACAAGCCAGTGTGATTTTTAATTTAAACAAACCATTTCAATTTCAAAACTTACGTTTGTCTTAATACCTGCTCTAGTAACATAACAGCTCTCTATTTAAATGGCTGAACATTAAAAGATGTATTCAGGTTGAACCTGCAAAAATATATCCAAATTTATTATTATTTTTAATAAATCTTATCTAGGCATCAAGGCCGGCGAAAGTAATCTTGGGGCCCATTGCACTGATAATTTTGGGGTCCTCTACCCTTTCCCCCAACCCATGCCCACCCGCTTAGTACATTTACAGAAGAAGATTTTTTTTTAACCGTTAAATACCACAGTTGTATGATATTTGATAGCTGATACATCTAGTAGTTGACTAACTTTCTTTTAGTCGATTAATTATTATTATCATTATTACTATTAGCATCGCGTCTTACTACCCGTTCGGGTTATACGCACTTACGCTAATGTGCAATGGTAGGGTGATTGTGAGATGAAATGTAGGACCCACAGTTTAACGTGGGATCCGAACCACGGTGGAAGCCTGGCATTCCACACATTCACAAGTTGTGATTAATACACGTCTTGTCAGAGGTGAAGGAAGGGTTTGGCAATCAGATAAATCTGTGCCGGGACCGAGGATTGAACCCCGGACCCCCAGCACACAAGTCTGATAAGATTAACTAATAAGGACACCTTTTATAATAATTTTCTTACTTTGACTGCGGCAAAGTCTTTAATGACATCGCTAAAGTCAATACTGTGTGCTGTGTTCTAAATAGAGTAGGGCTAAGCTTTTTTTTTTATTATTTAGCACCACGTAATACAACCCGTTCGGGTTATACGCTTAAGTACTAATTACACTAATGAATTAGGAATTTGGAAGGTTGAATTTAGAGGAAATGAACCCGCATTTGCGTGAATGAGAGTGGAAAACCATTTAGGAAACCCCCCAAGTTCACCCGACCGAGATTCGAACCTCGATCTCCCCGTCCTCGGTGGTCGAGCTGAACACGACTAGCGCGTTAGCCAACTACGCCACCGAGGCGGGTGCTAAGCTGTTAAGACGGTCTTGTAGCAACGTAGCTTGCACGTAATTTGTAATCAATCATAGCAAGCTTGCTAAATGCTCTTTCACCTTCAGCAACTGTTATTGGGAGGTGCAAACAATTGCAAAAATACCTTCTATTTGCAGATCCTTTCAAAGATCAAGGGGGCCAGAAACAGAGCTTGCAAAGTTTACAAAAGAATCTTTGACAAAATATGTTTTTTTTTAAATTAAAGTCTTTTAGATCTAAAATAGTCCTTAAGGACTACCGATGGGGCCCCCTTTAGCACGGGGCCCGGTACAACAGTCCCCCTAATCCTCCCTTTTGTCGTCGGCCTTGCTAGGCATCTTTAAATCTATGATTAGTTCTGTCGTCGGCCTTGCTAGGCATCTTTAAATCTATGATTAGGTTATGTCTTTCTAGACTAAAATACAATAATTGAAGGGATTGGAGTGGAAACCCGATAACCCTCATTAATTTAGGGGGGAGGGGGGATATATTCACTATTAGCATTTGCCCGCGGCTTTGCTCACACTAAACAATACATCAACACATTCAACAACTTCAAATGTGAGAAAAGAATTAAACTTAGCCAATAGTAGTGTTTTATGTGCGTCCAAATATTAAAAAATAAACAGGGACTCGTCCACATTCTCTCCCCCTTCACACCCCTATCACCAGCCGCGACGAATGTTCACTGCTCTCGCTGATAATATAGCGTGATGGTGTATAGCTTACCATGGTTACCTAGAAGATAAGGAGTACGCCAGAAGAAGTCCCGTCTTGACCCAATTAATACATTTTGACTTTATTGGACACAAACAAATGGACATACAGACATTTAAACAATTGATTATTTAGGTTTCTTATGGTTTATACTACCCAAAAGGAAAGGAAAACACCTCAAAAATCTAAAGGCGCAAAAAACCAGCTGGTGTACCCATTCTTTACACGAGGAATTTATAAAGTAGTTTTGTTATTTATAATATGTATAATTAATTACGGGAAAAAGTAGCCAGATCTTAAATTATGTATAAATATCAATACTGTATTGTTTAAAATTGTGCTACAAAACGCGAAAAGTAGGCTTAGCAAAACACAATCTCAAAATACAGATGATAATGTAAATATGTGTTAAAAGTTGAAATTTCTTTTGAAGATTTAATTATAGCTTCTCTACACTAAGTAGATGTAATCTAATTTATTGATTATGATCAAGAAATAAAGAATAGTAACCCAACATGAGTAATTGGTTGTTAAAGAATTTACAAAAATTAAAATTACATAAAACTTTAACGGTTTACAGCATAGAAAAGGAATTATTCATTTTCAATGTGTTTGGCTTAATCCAATTAAGTATTTTGAATCCGCCTTATTAAATTTTTGATTTTCGAATTTTTCTAGAGAACTTTATCTTAAAACCTATCGGTATGTAAAATTTTAGATTTCAAGGATATTTAGAAGTGTTCGAACAGCTCATCTGGCCAGACATATATCTAAACTATATCTAATTATGATGCTCAACAGCCGGCTGCATTCTTTATATAATTTCCATTCCAAAAACAAATATAATAACCAATACATTTTGAAAACAATCTTTGAAATGAAATATTAATCAACCCATAAACTCAGTTCACAAGCGAAATCAATCCATAGAACGCAATATTTGCCTAAGAGCGATCGTAAGATATGAGAAAATAAATAATATACATTGTTACATAACCATATTGGAAATAAGAGTATCACAGTTTGACAAAGAGCATTCGCTTAAATATTCACTCTTGTGGTTATCTAAGGTTGGCCTTGAGTTATACATATATTTAAATATTTCAATTTTATTACATATTCAATTATATTAGGAAATTTTTGGGAAGGACCGATTTCCCCCTTCTTCCAAGTTTTTTTTTAAAGTTGTTAGGGTGGTTGTCTGACAAATTTCAATCTTCTACCACAGTGAGAAGGTTTTTTTAGCACCGCGTCTTACTACCTGTTCAATATATCCACGAATTATGTACTCATTACGTTAATGAGTTAACGATGAAGAAGATTGAATGTAGAGGAATTTACATTGAGGGAAAACCCCCCTCATTACACCTGACCGGTATTCGAACCTAGATATCCCGTCTAATCTACTGCGAGAGTAGCGCGTTTGACCACGCGGGTTATTTATCTTATTGATGCTCGCGTAAAACAAACTAATTTGTTTTTAAACAATTATTGTTGTGGTTTGTTATATTTTTTTATTCCCAGTCAAAGTAGTTAATATGTTATTACTAGCGTATTAATAATTGTTTTACTTTCTCATTACGAGAGAAAGTATTGTGATCGTGAAAAAATCTATCTCGAGATTATGACACATTTTTACGTTTTATGTGAACACGAGCCCAAAAGTGGATTTTACAATTCTGTCTGTCTGTCTGTCTGTCTGTCTGTCTGTCTGTCTGTCCCAGGCCACGGATACTAAACAATTTTATGAAGTTTGTTAAAACATGATATTTAGATATATTAGAACTATACCACAAAACTTTTTTACTCTACCCATTCACTTAAGGGTAGTTTACTGATGAGTATTTTTGTTTAATTTAAAATTTTCGAAAATGGCTCTAACGAGTTTGTTTGAAATGGGTATCTTAAGAATGATTGACATGACAATTAGCACTGTATATTTGTTTTTGGGGTGAAATTCATTAATACTATACTCATTACTGGTGAATGATTTTTTAAATTTAAATATTTAAAAAAATAGCTTTAGCGACTTGGTTCAATATTATTTTATTTATTAGTTTACATATAAATAATAGTGTATATTTATTTATATAAAATAAATTAATTTAAGGGAATATGACTTAAAACAAATTAGGCCTATAGAAAATTTTAATTTTTTGGAAATTGACCTTGATGATTGAATTCATAATGGGAATCTGTGAATAGTTTTTTTACTATCAATAATAATATATTTTAGTTTTTACAAATAAATAATTTTATGGTTGTTAACAAATAATTCACTTTAGAAAATTTGCATTTTGTTTAATATATATATAAAGAGTGAGTATTGTGAATAATATGATGATGTGTTTGTTTTTATGAGTAGAACTTATTTTTGGGTAGTTTACTAAAAACCTATTTATGAACATTTTCTACGAAGCCATAATACACAATATGAGAAATTTTGTGCGATTGTGTCCTGTCATTTATTTTTAACTATAAAGATATTAATATAAAAAATTGTTGACATTGATAAATGCGATGAATGAAATAGCCAAGTTATTATATTTGTTAATTTACGGTTATATTATTATTAGCACAACGTCTTACTACCCATTCGGGTTATACGCACTTACGCTAATGTGTAATGGTAGGGTGATTGTGAGATGAAATGAAGGACCTACAGTTTAACGTGGAATCCGAACCACGGTGGAGGCCTGGCATTCCTCACATTCACAAGTTGTGATTAATACACGTCTTGTCGGAGGTGAAGGAAGGGTTTGGCAATCAGATAAATCTGTGCCGTTTACGGTTATAGCAACATCTAAATATCATAGTCTTTACATTGAAAAATGACACGTGGATACGGGAATTGAACCCGGAACCTTTGACTTGGTATGCTAATGCTCTGATCATTGAACGTACCTTAAAATATGAGTGAAGAATGGGCCTGGGACGATTATTGGATAGCTCAGTGGTTAGAGCATTGGCGTATTAGTCCAAAGGTCCTGGGTTAGATTCCAGTGTCCAGATATTATTATTCAATATAGAGAATATAATAATAAATACATATGTGAGACGTTGCATAATTCGATCCCGACCTCTGTGACCTTACTGTGTAAAGTGGGAGGTTTCATATCACACACATGGTGTCTGTTTATCTTGCTGTGTGTTGTTTCACAATCATGCCACGCCCCTCCATGTCATCACACACATATGTTCCACACTCGCAGCTTAGGATCAATTCAAGGTGTGGTGTGATCTTAGTGACCAAGAGGTACACTCCCTCCATTTATATGTGGCGATTGTTAGAATAGTTTACTTCATGGAGGCTCTACTAGACCTTCGACTAATTCTGGTTGAAAGATATTAACTTGTGTTTAAATGTGTGCTGAGCGCCATTCTCAATTTGCTTCGATATAATTATGTTTCCACCTTGTAACAACGAGTCAACTCATTCATAAATATATCTAGATAATTACTATAATATTATGGATGGTTTTATTTTGGTTTTCCATTCTCCTCTCGACACAAATGCTGGTTCACTTTCTCTAAAATCAACCTTCCCAATTCCTAGAGTATTAGCGTAATTAGTACTTAAGCGGAAAACCCGAAAGGGTAGTAAGACGCAGTACTAAATAATAATAATAATAATAATAATAATAATAGGCCTAATAATAATAATAATAATTAATAATATTTTGGCTCATTAAAAAAATTGAGAAAACGGAAAACTGTAACTATTTAAAATATATTTTATTTCTTTTAGTAACCTACCCAAATGTGAAATTCCACTTTCATATGGTGTGACTTATTATAATTACCAATAAAAACCAAGTGGTTTTCAATAAATTATCATTTTAAAAGTTTAACAAGTTGCTTCAAATATTATTGAATTTATATATTTGACGTAGAACGTGTAGTTTTCCTATTAATTCCCTTAATTAAATTATGTCAAAACTCTTCTTGTACTTTTTTTTTACTACATACTTCTAATAACTGCTTAGGCATTACGTGTTTGAATAGATGATTAGGTATGAATGGTGAAGGTATAATTTAGAAGAAGTGCAATTTTAAAGAGAAAGATAGAAATTACGTGTAAAGAATAATAAAAAAAAAATAATGAAAAAATTAAATCAGGACACTAATACATATTTTTAGCCACAATTCCTCCTGACCTTCAGATCGTATCGACGAGATTAATGTTTAAACAGCGACCCAAACATTATGGCTATTGGTTCTTGTTGGGAAGATGGTGAACATTAGTGTTGGTAGCCCTGGCTCCAGATGTAAGATGTTCTTGTTGAGTAACATGTTAGAGTAATATAAGACTACATGGTTCCATGTTGGTAGCCCTGGCTCCAGATGTAATATGTTCTTGTTGAGTAACATGTGAGAGTAATATAAGACTACATGGTACTATGTTGGTAGCCCTGGCTCCAGTTGTAAGATGGTCTTGTTGATGTAACATGTGAGAGTAATATAAGACTACATGGTACTATGTTGGTAGCCCTGGCTCCAGATGTAAGATGGTCTTGTTGAGTTACATGTGAGAGTATTATGTGACTACATGGTACTATGTTGGTAGCCCTGGCTCCAGATGTAAGATGGTCTTGTTGAGTAATACAAGGCGTGCAATGTGTGACCTACATATCAACAAGTCGTGTCATGCGTTGCTCGGAACATTCTTTCCATTTCATTGCTTCATCTACTGCTCAAGAGTAGAATTAGTTACGATGGATTCTTAGAATATATCCATAAAATTAAATCGTTTGAAACAATATTTAATATAAATATTATCAAGTATAACCACTTTTTTTTACAAAACTTACTTATATCCAGTCTAAAATTTAGAATGTTTGAAGCCTAATCTCGGTACTAATAACATCGAACAAATGTGCTCAATGACGGACTTTTACACGGTTTGATATGACATTCATTTAGGCCTAGCCTGGATGGAACTACGGTCTTCACAGCTCAGTTCCTGCATTTTCGAGGGTTCAAAATGTATCATGGTGTGAGTCGTAGCTCGTTGCAATGGTAACATAAACATTAAACACACATTTGATCAAATAAATAGAAGACAAATGTTAGCTTGGTCATGTTACAGAAATTTCCTTTCCTTCAGACGTAGAACAGTTTCCACTATTTCAGCTAAATGATTGCTTTTAGAGCTCTCCGGGATAATCAAACTCCTTACAAGTCTACTATGTCTCGCCCTTCATACAACCCACATCGGTGATCAAATAGATTGAGGCGTCACTTTTTATTATTGATTAAATGGCCACGTGTATTTTTTAGGCTTAACACAAGGGGTATTACCGATTTAATATAAATGTCCAAGATGAACAGGGCAGGTAAGAAGAAACTTTCAACATTAGCTAGTAGAGCGGATAGTAAAATTGTTAGCATTCCCCCTTTTAGAATTCGAACCGTGACCCCACCGTCACTATCAAGAACTTGTAGTGTCAAGGACACCAACAGATCCGTGTGCATACAACTGGTCCTATTTTCCGGGCGTTACCACTCAGAATAAGATGTCATCAAGAGAAGTGTCATGAAGACATAGTATCGTGACAGTGTCAGAACGTTTAAAATATACCACCTTTTTTATATTCTATACCTCTATATTACATACTGTTATGTACAGTTCTATACCTCTATATTACATACTGCTATGTACAGTTCTATATCTCTATACTACATACTGTTATGTCATGACATTATGTCAGTACAGATCTAGGAGTATAAACGCTTTGGTGTTATTTGTTCACATGAAGGTAATGTTTTACTTTCCTGCTTTCCTCACCAACACTTCTGGTGACTTCATCTTTACAGGAGCCAGCCAGCAGTTGGCAACCCTGTCGTACCGACATTAAACCGACAATGGATGCCTGTAATAAACAAAAGACTGTGCCGGCTGTTGTCACCAACCCTCACATATATATTTTTTAAATACATCTTTTGTTTTTCCTCTTCATGTCTATTTTTTTCTTAATATTTTCTAACCTCCTTGGTTTATTGTTCCTCCTCATATGCGTGAGAAGCTGAACACTAAACACGTCACCCTGGAAGCTCCCGGGCAACAAGGGTCTATGTGCAAGCCTTGGGCTGGGAGAACTCGAGTAGATCAGATATGAAGGAATTGCGTCAGCATACATACATACATACATACATACATACATACATACATACATACATACATACATACATACATACATACATACATACATACATACATACATACATACATACATACATACATACAT
>CABFWB010003802.1:1847-17664 GCA_902151455.1 Timema bartmani | reverse complement strand
GGAGAGCAATGTGAACCTATCCTGACCAGACTTGACCTCCACAGAGTAAAAATACAGTAAAACTTGGATATTCCCGACTAACTGGGGGAGAGGTACTCTCCGAATTAAAGAAAATAGCAGATAAGCAACAAGAAAATAATAAGACATGGAATTGTACAATGTACAGTATCTTTACCATGAATAATACGTGCAACACTATCAACCTATCTTATAGCTACACCATAGTGTATCAAAGCAAGGTAAGCCTGCTACCGATTGGTTTAACAGGTATGAAGTGTGTCAAAGTTAGACCAAATCAAATTAAGATCAACAAATTTCGATCACACATAATTAACATACAGTCCACTCTTACGACGTATTTGACTATTAGTAATGTATGTCTTTAAGATCATGATATGTTTGGTTGACAGAAGAGCTAAAAGTTCCTGTATGGTCTATCATCTTACTCCTGGTCCATCTATTTAATATAAACAATAACAAATAAACGTTGATAACCCACGTTAAATTGTATATAGACATATGTTAACTCAACCACTTTTAACAATCCTTAGATAAACTAAGCCAGGTTAGTTCATCCTAACAAAACCTTCCTGACAAATCTGACCTAGCTTGATTAGACATGACATTTCATGAACTCTCTTAACTAACTTTGACATAACCTCAAAACAAAAGATAAATGATAAATGATAGTACGTAGTCAATATAATTATTTGTTTTATCTTTTCCAGGAGCTTTTATTGATCAATTTGTACAACATTTAAAAATACTATAGGCTACCTTTACATAACTATTTTTTTCATGCATATTAATTATTTCACAAAATATTATATAATATTAGTTAAATTATTAATTGAGAGCTGAAACTAATAAACAAGGTAAATAAAGTTAAAAACATAGTACTAAAACAATAGTGTGTACTTAGTGCCATTTACCCGCCTCGGTGGCGTAGTTGGCTAACGCGCCAGTCGTGTTGATCCAGACCACCGAGGACGGGGAGATCGAGGTTCGAATCTCGGTCGGGTGAACTGGGGGTGGTTTTTCCTAAATGGTTTTCCACTCTCCCTCCACAAAAATGCGGGTTCACTTCCTCTACATTCAACCTTCCCAATTCCTAGTCCATCAGTGTAATTAGTACTTAGGCGTATAACCCGAACGGGTAGTAAGATGTGGTGCTATAATAATAATTAGTGCCATTCCTGTTTAACTAACGCCTGTCGAGGTGAGATTGTCTGTCATTCTCGACATCTACACACGTGTTCAATGCTGGACTAAACAGCAACATGTCGAGGTGAGATTGTTTGTTGTCGTTCTCGACATCTACACACGGGTGTTGCTATCAATCATTCATTTTGTATGTCCTTGAACCTCTCTTAGTTGTACCTGCAGCCACAATTCAAGAAACCCCAAGCCTCTCATGCACCACCTATTTTGAAAATAGTCAGATTTGAATGAAAGTCCGAACGAACACCAATTACACCGGGGCTTGAACCTTTCTCCCGTTGTGCCTCACATGTGCTAGAAGGCCGGAGTTCAGGACTTACACCGGCCAAGGTGGAAGAAGTCACATATTTCCTTAAACCGAATGAGTGTTCATTTAATCTGAATTCCCCTCTTCATCTTCTTTACCTTGTTAGTATATTTTAATTTGCTAATTAATATCTTAGTACCACTAAGTCATACTGATGCCAAAATGATTCACACCAGTGGCTACGAGGACTATATGTCAGACTCGTCTAAACGAGTTTGTTGATTACGAGGAGGTTGGGACTCAAACCTAGCTCAATGTTCTGAAGGCAGTTTTTCCTCAATGGTCTCCTATTCTTCCTCCACAAAACGAAGGTAGTGTACAAATCCTCTAAATTATACCTTCATCATCCTAGCTAAATGTGTATATCAGGGATGGGTAGTAACAAACGAAGCAACAAAAGTTGATTTTTACGTAAGATTGTTCAGTTTATTTTTAATAATGGTAAATGGTTACCATCCATCTTGTTTCAAATACTATCGACTTGGAATGGCTTCTTTCAAGACTCGCTGCTTGGATCACACTCTCTTATGTTGATCTGTAAGCAACTAACTCTGTTGATATAGGTCCAAGGTGCGGGTTTGTTTGATCATTGTATGCTGTAACTATCGAGTTGATCATAAAACTGGCTATTTACTGGTTCCTGTTGCAGAAAGACGACTTGGAAGGTTTGGGCCGAGTTTTCCGGAAGTACCTCCCTGGCAAGGATGATCCCTACATCCTGGACGTGGACCTGGACTTCTTCAGTACCCGGAACCCTTTCCGGGGATTGTACGAGCGTGCCGGACTATACGACACGCTCCGGGAGCTATATCGTTTCCAGCGTCCTGACGTCGACCAAGATGACAAGGTACTCGCCTCTATTTCACTTTCTAGACACACACTCACAAGAATTACAAACCATTTTAATTGACGAGAGAGAACTCCAGACTCCATTGCTAGTAACTTTAGTCAGAAATAATGTACTGTACCTGCAGGAGTAATTAACGTCATACTCATATAATATGGTTGTCGGTAGCCAGAAAGTCAGAGTTTGAATCCCAGCTAGGAGTACTAAGATTTATTTTTATACTGTAGTGTTTGTCATTCTCCCTTAACGCAAAAGAGGGTGAGTTTCCTCTAGCTTGTACCTTTCTCAATAGTGTAATTAAATATGTATCGCCCGAATGGGTAGTAAGACTATGTTCAGAAAATTTGAAGTTGATATGGAATAAGGTTATCCTTGGTAAGTTGTAGCCTGCTGAAACACTGCAACATGCTAACATATCAATTCATAAGTGTATATTTGTTGAATGTTGTCACATTAGTGGCATCGCTGTACGTTTTATTTCCACGATCTTATTGAATAACGTCAATAGCTTGCGTGGTATGGCCGTGTAATGAGGAGGGAAAAGAGAGGCTGACAAAAAAAAAGATGGAGATGAAGTGTGTAGGGAAAAGACCGCAAGGAAGGTCAAGAAAGAGATGGGAGGTGCAGAAAGTGTGCAAGTAAGAAGAGAAGAATGGAAGCGATTAAAGGAGGAAGATTGGTGGAAGGATAGAGGAAGATGGAGGTATTTTACCAAACTGACCCAGCCTGAGGCTGGAAACAGTTGATGATGATGATGGTGATGATGAATAGCTTGCGAATGTGCTTTCGTCAACCAGTGCATAGAACACACTTACAATTTTAAATTGGGCAGTATGTTGTTAGTAACGATCTCACTATCCCCTCAATCTAGTGCTAATAAACAAATATTATATTATTAACAAAACATTATACATTGAAACAAATGTAACATAATTATGTCCTGTATGCCATCCATGGGAATGTTATATTCTCGTTACATCCACCTGAATGTTTCCACGAAGATGTTTGAGTTAAAACGGTTATACGGACCTACGGCAAGTTGTACGCACAACATAAAAGGTCTCCCTTTAAACAAGATGGGATGCAGATTTGGGAATGTCAAACGCAAATCTCTATTGATGAATGCAAATGAAAGAACCTACCAAGCATTTAAAAAAAAAACGTTGTGTCGAATCCTCTGTAATGGTGTAGTAAGAAAGGAACTAGACAGCCATTCTTGGCGTTTGAACACACACACACACATGTGGCTGTTAGGTGTGCACACAACGCATCCGACTCTGATTTCCACCTTTTGTCCACACACCTGACCAATTATCGTGCTTGATAAATACTTGTCCCTCTCAGACATCTTCCCACGGCTTTCTGCTTTGCATACGGAATGCTGTTCCACGAGGAAAGAAAATAATAAAAACCAAAACCTAAAGCAAATCAAACTTTAAAAGGGTTTATTGTCGAAATAAAAAAGATGAGGGTTGTAGACCATAAAAAAAGGCAGCTTCCTAAAACCCTTCGCATTATTTTTCTTCCCTCTGCTGCTTTGAATATATGCAGATACTTTTGCATATGGTTTGTATAAAAGGGGTATATGCAGAGTAGGTCCACAGTCTTCGTATATAAAAACTATTAAAAAAAAGAAATGGGGTGAGTGAGAGGGTTTGAGAGAACATTTTGGGGTGTGGGTTTCTTTCTTTTTTTTTTATTCGAACGCTAAGGGGTGCTGTGTTCTTAAGGCAGAGGTTATATGCATACTCAGAAGGGTGTGTAGCCGCCGAAACTCCCCCGGGCAGGGGTAAGACTGAAGGGTGGAAGGACTAGGCGCCTTGAAGGTCCTTTGCTTGGATGCCCAGCCTGAGAAAATAATCACATCTCTCTTTCTATTATTCACGCTCATTTTCTTGCTACCAGTTTGTAAGTAGGTCTTTGGAGAAGCGGGGGGAAGGAAGCTATGCAAAATAGCTCTTGGTCCATTTGGGGACCATTTTTTATAAACGGGTTGTAACTTGTAAGGAGCTGTAACACCAATAAACCGACACACGAGTCCAACAGTTTCTTGGCCTCATCACGCGCCATTGACTGAAGGGAACCAACATTACCGCTTGGATTACAAAACAACATAAGTGCCGAGACAAAATGTTATTGGCGGCTATTACATTTCTAACAATTTTATTTCAAAATATACATTTTAAACTGAAACTAATACGCAATACAAAACATTAGTCAAGAGAGGAAAATAAGTAGTAATTTTAAAGAATCAGACAAATGGTCAAGTTTGATTTTTTCAGCCATTTTAATTTTAATAAATTAAGTATGAAATAAAATACTTTTTCACAATGTTGTTATTAATGTTTTTCAGCTCATTCATCACAAAATGATGTATTAGTTCCCAGAGCTGTATTAATAGTAAACTTGGAACCAAAGGTCCTTAATTTCATTTCATAATTCCTAGAAGTGTTTGTACGTCCTATCAGGGATTCAAACTTGTCTCTCTTAGTGCCAGTGAACTTGTATCACTCCTCACAGCCTCACTGGGTCTTACACATATTTACACTAGTGGGATAAAGAAGTGTACCCGCATTTTCATGGCTAGAGAGTGAGAAACAACAACAGCCTCAATGCATTTGACCGGGACTCGAATCATGGTTACCCCCGTCACTAACAAACTAAACCAGATAAGACTGACGCTGTGGTCCTCCTGCCCACCAATGTGGGTTTCGATAACAGCTAGAATTGTTCCATATTTCTCTCTATTTGTGTTTGGGGTGTTTTCTAACATTGGTGTTATTTGGTGTTTGAGGTACAAGGATGTGTAAAGTAACAATGATGTTTAAAGGCACAAGGATGGTTAAATGCACCTTTTATTTTTTTATTTGGTGTTCTGTCTTACGACAGGTCTATTCCTTTTGTCAGTGAAACTTAGATCTCCAATGTGCCCTGTCATCTGCCTCCTCCTTCAGCTCCCAGAATTTTTTTCTTTCCTTCAAGTCATCCAATATTTGAATCCTCGTTCTTTCTAAGTTTATCTTTCACTCAACCTTACCTTCTATGACACCGTACAGAAGAAAACTCCTCCTAAGGATGTATCTGATCCAGTTTGCTTTGCACTGAAGACTCACATCCAAAATGGTTCCCTTCTCACCCACTCTTCATTTGTCACCTGTATATCCCCTGATCTTCTCAAGTCTCCTCCAGAACCACAGTTCAAATCTATCCAAGACTTTGTTTTCCATCTTCATAAGAGTCCAAGTTTCTGCTCCATACAGTACGATGCTCCATACAGTACGATGCTCCATACAGTACGATGCTCCATACAGTACGATGCTCCAAATGTAGCATTTCATCAGTTTCTTCCTCAGTTCCAAACTCAGCTTGCTGGTCAGCAGTAACCTATTCTTGTTGAAATCTTCCTGGCTTGGCCATGGCAATCCTCGACATAATTTCCTTGTTACAATAGACATCCTTTTTCAGGCTCAAGGGTACTTAGACCATTATCTCGGACTACATATATGAACTATAGTAACACATTTCAAAAATATGATTTTAAATTGTGGAGAACTTGTGTTATATTCTATAGTAAGATGTATTATATTTGTTGAATTAGATAAAAATCTGACGAGACGTTTCATTCAGTCTTATACTTAATGTCATTATTTCTTTAGACGTTCAATGTTACTTTGTCTGGTCAAAGTAAGCTAATACTCTCTGCACACAGTCTGAGAGTAACCAGCTTTGTACAAAGACACCTTGCTACACACATACCAGTCCAGTCAACATTGGGACACAATTGTAGGTCGAACCTTTATTCAAATGAGATCTGTCCTGCCTGGGAAAATAACCTTGAGACGCGCGACTATTGGAACCTGGTGTGCGTCTGGATGGGAGAGACGAAAAACTGTCTTCACGCTATAATTTAACGAAACTTGTACTTTTTACCGAATGGTAGGGGTAAGTGAGGGGTTGATGAAGGGGTCTTTTCTTACTCCAAGTCGCTCTCCCTCCAACCCTTGATTTGCATCCCTTAACCGCTTATCAGTCACGCATGAAGTTGAATCTTCGGCCTCGCTTGGCACAGAGCCTTCACTATCAAATGCAGCTCGTTTTCTGATTCTCCCGCCTTTCTTTTTACACTCTCGATCAACCGTGTGATCAACTCGATCTCCCGTTTGTCAGATTCCAATTAAAAACTTCTTCTCTTAGAATATGCCAGAGTAGTGAAGTCTTCAACAGCTTGCTAAGGTCACGCTAGTATCCTGTCGTGGGTTTGATGTCAGGTCTGGTCACTTTAAGGACATAGTTGGTTGCTCACATTGGGAATACGAGACAGTGTTTTCCCTTCATTCATTCCTCCCTCGTATTTAATGTCATTATTGTTACAAAACGTTCCCATGCTCGGGCGTTATGCTGTAAGGATCCTCCTTAAAGAGGACGTATATGAATTAAAATACTTATTCGACATCAAACGTTTACAGTAAATACACTGTTTGTGCTTATTTCCCCATATCCTCACGGTATCTACTTTTGGGAGACCTTGGTCTAAGGCGTCTGGCTCGCAATAGACTGTATTGCTGGTGACTGGGAAGGAGAGGTCTATTAATAGACTGGATTGCTTGTGTCTGGGAGGGAGAGGTCTATTAATAGACTGGGTTGCTGGTGACAGGCAGGGAGAGGTCTATTAATAGACTGGGTTGCTGGTGACAGGGAGGGAGAGGTCTATTAATATACTGTATTGCTGGTGACTGGGAGGGAGAGGTCTATTAATAGACTGGATTGCTGGGGACAGGGAGGGAGAGGTCTAGTAATAGACTGGGTTGCTGGTGACTGGGAGGGAGAGGTCTAGCAATAGACTGTATTGCTGGTGACTGGGAGGGGGAGGTCTATCAATAGACTGGATTGCCGGTGACTGGGTGGGAGAGGTCTAGTAATAGACTGTATTGCTGGTGACTGAGAGGGAGAGGTCTAGTAATAGACTGGATTGCTGGTGACTGGGAGGGAGAGGTCTAGTAAT
Organism: Timema bartmani; assembly: GCA_902151455.1. Lineage (NCBI taxonomy): Eukaryota > Metazoa > Arthropoda > Insecta > Phasmatodea > Timematidae > Timema > Timema bartmani. The sequence goes on along the minus strand of CABFWB010003802.1, from coordinate 10,287 downwards.
AGACTGGATTGCTGGTGACTGGGAGGGAGAGGTCTAGTAATAGACTGGATTGCTGGTGACTGGGAGGGAGAGGTCTAGTAATAGACTGGATTGCTGGTGACTGGGAGGGAGAGGTCTAGCAATAGACTGGATTGCTGGTGACTGGGAGGGAGAGGTCTAGCAATAGACTGGATTGCTGGTGACTGGGAGGGAGAGGTCTAGCAATAGACTGGATTGCTGGTGACTGGGAGGGAGAGGTCTAGCAATAGACTGGATTGCTGGTGACTGGGAGGGAGAGGTATAGCAATAGACTGGATTGCTGGTGACTGGGAGGGAGAGGTATAGCAATAGACTGGATTGCTGGTGACTGGGAGGGAGAGGTATAGCAATAGACTGGATTGCTGGTGACTGGGAGGGAGAGGTATAGCAATAGACTGGATTGCTGGTGACTGGGAGGGAGAGGTATAGCAATAGACTGGATTGCTGGTGACTGGGAGGGAGAGGTATAGCAATAGACTGGATTGCTGGTGACTGGGAGGGAGAGGTCTAGCAATAGACTGGATTGCTGGTGACTGGGAGGGAGAGGTCTAGCAATAGACTGGATTGCTGGTGACTGGGAGGGAGAGGTATAGCAATAGACTGGATTGCTGGTGACTGGGAGGGAGAGGTATAGCAATAGACTGGATTGCTGGTGACTGGGAGGGAGAGGTCTAGCAATAGACTGGATTGCTGGTGACTGGGAGGGAGAGGTCTAGCAATAGACTGTATTGCTGGTGACTGGGAGGGAGAGGTCTAGCAATAGACTGGATTGCTGGTGACTGGGAGGGAGAGGTATAGCAATAGACTGGATTGCTGGTGACTGGGAGGGAGAGGTATAGCAATAGACTGGATTGCTGGTGACTGGGAGAGCTTGTTCTGGTCTCAGCCAGGGACACAGAGAAATGGAATGGAAATTTTACCTAACCCACTAGTGTGGGTGCACTTCCTCCAAACAACCTCCTCAGACTCAGCTCATTAGAGTGCTGCTTACAGTCCGGATGAGTATTAAGACAACATTCCACCAATAGAACATCTAATGCACATTAAAGTTTGGAGAGATCACTATCTTGGTGAAGTATCACTGGATCTAAATGGAACCAAGTATTCTCGGTGGGGGTCGAGCCCATGTACTGTCAAGATGATTGTATCACTCTGTCACTTTGACAAGTGAACAACGCCACAGGTAAGTAGACATTCACCTGCAATTATTCCACACCTTGCCGTGCTCTGGGCTTGAACTCAGGCAGCTGATACAACTCTCCCCACATTGAAACACCCAGGAAGAGGAGAGGGGGATTGTTGCATCCTGCAGCCCCCCCTCCACCTTTCCTCTCAAGAACTTGGTGTCTTGGTCCTCAAGGAATGAACAAGACAAGTCAAACAGGACCGCGCTACTTGTATACCTGGCGGCATCAAGGTCACTCTCTGCTTCATCTCTCTTTGCTTCATCTCTCTCTGCTTTCATCTCTCTCTGTTTCATCTCCTTATGTTTCATCTCTGTCTGCTTCCTTTCTCTCTGTTTCATCTCTCTCTGTTTCATCTCTCTCTGCTTCATCTCTCTTTGTTTTATCTACTTATGTTTCATCTTTGTACCATCTTATAACTATTTTAGCCAATTTGGCAAAATATAAATATTATCTGAAAGTGTCAGGGTACGCTAATCTCTCATTGTATATTACATTCCGTTAGCCGGGCTGAAAACAACTCGTTGAAACTGCATGGGAATATGTTACATATGATAGCATGGAGGACTATTAGACCTAGTTCTTTAAGAAAGATTGGTTAGCACACGTGAATACCAGACTGAGCACAGGCTGCTATATAGCAGTAACACTGTCCTAAAACACGTGAATACCAGACTGAGCACAGGCTGCTATATAGCAGTAACACTGTCCCAGAACAGCTTTACGAGTTTATTTGTACTCTGTATATCAGATTAAAGCTTTAAATTTTTAGTTAAAAAATACTTTGTATACCTCAGCTACCCACTAAACATTTACCCATTTTTTAGTGTTTTTTTTTATAAATACTATAATAAATTCCTTGAATGTATTAAAGTCTGGCAAATTACATATTTTACTTGAACACATTTTAAAAAATGAGCCTGCAAATAAATGATCATATCGATGGTAGTGGATAAGATTAGCCGATAAGTTTAATTACTCAGATTTTAAAAAATGCCTTGAATAATTTATTATAATTCTTCTCTGAAGTTAGATCTTAATCATATCAATAAGTATTATTAATATTGAGTTTAATAATAATCCAATGTAGACATATTAAAATACTGTTTTTATCCCCTACACAGTGTTTGGTAGAGGAAAGATGTATTTTAAATAATATTTTCAATTTACTGTAATAAGTAAAATAAAACATTCAACATCATCTACATTTTCTCTGTTTTATTAATAAATGAATATTTATCTTACATTTGCATGGACCTACAATATTTATTAAATAATAACTAACATAAATATATGTTTAAATTTCGTGTTCCAGTTTTAAGAGACTTTTTTTAAATATCACGATATAAAATATAGCCTACTTTTCTTTAGGTGGTTTGGTACGTCATGGGAATCTCACTTCTTACCAATTATATATATTCATCATAGTCAATTTTTTCCAAGGTTTTGTATTCAGTCCTCCAACATGAAATTATCCGCGTGTCCTACACTTCCTCATCCTGGGATCTTCAGGTAGAGAGAGCAAGGTGAGCCTGGGAGACTTCCCGCCCTAAAACTACCCTTGTTTTGCATACAGGACCAACAGGGGGAGGACGGATGCAAAATCAACTATTCGAGAACGCCGTTTTCCTCTCTTCCCCGAACAGACGTTTCTCATGAGAGCGGAGCCTCTCCTGGTGTAGTAGTAGTAGTAGTAGTAGTAGTAATAGTAGCAGTGGTAGTAGTTTTACGTAGGTCTTCTCACGGAAAATCTGCTGCTCTGCGTGACGCACGGAAATTCCCAAATATTGGATCACGGGTAATGAAAGAAATGGTTTTATCTCTGTAATCATTTTCGTTGTTGACCAATAAAATATTATTTGGTGGGATTTCCAATCCCTGTAAATTATTTCAAACAGGTGGTTGTTCTATTTGAAAACAATTCTGTGTGTAAAGATGAGGTTGGTTTTAATCAGGGAGTAGAACCGAAATACCTATCTGTTCGGGTTCTTGTTGTAATTTACCAAACAAACATTTTAATGGTTCCTGTTATACTCTATTCTTATAGGATCAGGTTCTTTAAATTTTATATTTATTGATTGAAACATTTTAACATATTTAAAATTGAATTTAAAAAAAATTAATTTACAAAAAATCTAGGTTATTTATTTGAAAAAATGCAAAGGCAGATAATATCTAATTAGCTCTATAATGGTAAGATTTATCTTTAATAAAGTCATCCAATGACACTACAAGTTCTTCCTTAACAATACTAAACATGGTTTTACAATAAACTCTCACTTTCTCTTTTATTCTTAAAACTCTTGCTCAATCGATACAAAATAAATGCCACGGCACTACCGTACAGATTTTCTATATTAGTTTGCACCACTAAAAATAAATCAGTTATCAGTAAACAACTTTTAATTTTAAATCTAGAATCAAAATTACAATTTGGTCTTGAGGTATGACGAACATCTAAATATCAAATTTGAACAAAATTCATGACACAGTTAGGGTGAAGCTGACAGACAGACAGACATAGGGGCAAACAGAATTTTATTATTATTATTATTATTATTATTATTAGCAGCACCGCGTCTTACTAGCCGTTCGGGTTGTACGCACTTACGCTAATGTGCAATGGTAGGGTGATTGTGAGATGAAATGGAGGACCTACAGTTTAACGTGGAATCCGAACCACGGTGGAGGCCTGGCATTCCTCACATTCACAAGTTGTGATTAATACACGTCTTGTCAGAGGTGAAGGAAGGGTTTGGCAATCAAATAAATCTGTGCCGGGAGCGAGGATTGAACCCCGGATCCTTAGCACAGAAGTCCAACACCTTACCCCTAGACCACCAGGTCACCCAACAGAATATTAAGACCCACTTGTTTTGGCTCAGGAGAACATTACGACGTTAAGATCCATTTTAATTTCGATTTCACATATGCTCACGATGACAATATATTGTAAGAAGTTAAAGAGTGCAAACGGTTCGCTGAGAAGCGTTGTAGACGTCCGGTAATCCCGTGTTGTTAATTTAACAAGTAGTTTGTTTGTTTGTTTAGAAATGTGACTCACGCCCAAATGAAGGTGGATGGTAACCACATGTCCTTATAAAAGATTAAGGCTTAAAACCTTTAGCAATTTTTTTTAAATACAAATAAAGGGTTAGCTTCTTTCCAACGACTTTTACGCGACATATTGCAGTTCTGAGATCAAAATAAATGTATTTCTTAAACTAGTCAAATCCTTTCTAAAAGTGTCACAACAGATCATTCTAATATATCTGAGGATTGTTTCAATGGTCTTAGAAGTTTCAAAACTGGCATTCCTAAAGTAAATAAAGCATTGTGTGGATATTTGTCTAAAGCAAAATGTTGATCGAATGAAATATTCACATAGTTTGAAATACTACAGTTTGACCCGTTCTTCGCACGGGAAAGTTGCATCAAAACTATATCAAATTAGGACGTTCAACATCCGACTGCCAACTGTTTTATAGTTCCTCGTTGTGCAAATCTGAGCTATTTATGGCAATCACAAACCAAGTATGGCATTCAATAAATTAAAATATATTAAATAATTTAAACCAAATATTTGTTCGCCCACAAACTGAATGCAAAAAAAAACAACACTTTGACAATAAATTATTTGTCTAAGCACGATAGTAAGATAAGTGAAACTAAAAAATAGACATTGTTACAAAAACATGTTGGAAAAAAAGATAAACTGATTTCACCAAAGAGAACAAATAAAATAATATACAGGTTATCAGAAACATATTGAATAAATGAGCCTGATGTTTTACCAAGCTATGTCACCAAGTTATGTCACCAAGCTATGTCACCAAGTTATGTCACCAAGCTATGTCCCAAGAAGTTGTTTATTTTAATTATTAGGTCAGTCCTAGAGAGATTAGTCTATTCTTACATTGAACCTATCTATACATCCAATCTCAACTATAATGGACCCCCTTTAAGATAATCTCTGGTTTTTGTAGGCCTATTAGTTTATTTTGAGGTCTTTCCTCTGCCTTTACGATTTTTTTAACGTAATGAGAAGGCTTTTTTTTTAATAATAACTTAGGAAATTTGAGCCACCTCCAATTCCAAATTTCTCAGACCACTATTTTGAAATTCCCAAATTTCCATCTTTTATGGGATTCTGGAGTGATAGATAAATTTCTCATTTTTACGTTACCAATAAGTGATTGTTAATACTAGTTTTGGAAATGTCCATCCCAAATAATATCCTTATCCTCAATTTTGAATTTTAAAGGTGCGTAGTCTAATGGTTATTTGGAGTTTTCACTCTACATTAAATTAAATTAAATTAATTATTTTACAGAAAATGGTTTTTTCCTCTACTAGTTTTGAGAATTTTGGGAGCACTCCCTATACCAGCTCCTCATTTTAACTTCCTTCATTCTGAAATTTAAAAATGTTCAGACCTCAACAGCTGTTTGGGGTGGACCTTATATCTGGCTGACATATTTCAATTTTCTCCCAAAATGAGAATTAGTTTATTCTTTAGATTTTTAAAATTTCGAAACACCCATTTCACCAGCCTTCACTTAGTAATATTAAATATTTAAGCCTTATTTACTTATTTTAAGTGATTCCTCCGTAATCCTGACAAATTGCAACTTTCTACCGCCTCTAAAAGTGTTTTCCCTCCTACTTTATAACCCTCCATTTCCAGGAGTCTCAATTTTAAATTTTCAGACCTTTGTGGTAATTTAGAGGGGTCCTTATATTTTCCTGCCCAATTTCAGTTTTCCACCACACTGAGAAGTGGCTGTTTTTATTAATTTTGATAAATTTGAGCCCTTCCACTCCTCATGTGAGTGCAGTACACAATTTAAGGTCATATTCATATTCTGCGACCCTAAACACCCCCAGATGTCAAATTTCATTGAAATCGGAGGACCAGAGATTTTCTAACCCTTCCTGCCCCTTTGCCCTTAGAAGATGAAATTTGGAAAAACTTTTAAAAAAAACTCATTCAATTCTAGAGAAAAAAAAAACACTTCATTTTAATTTTCAAGGTTGTGTGTTTTCTGGTTCAAAAGATACACCAGCAAATTTTGAAAATTTCAAGCCCCTTTTTAACACACCTTAGATCTCAAATTTCTCAAAACCCCGTCTTTTATCTTTGCTAAGGCCTAAAATAATAACCTTCACGCAATATTTAGAGTTCCAGGCCCAGGTGTTGAGAAAATACTGCGACGAGTGAATGAGTGGGCTTTATATTTTATATAGTTTATGGATTTATGACGATGGTACAATCACGTTAAACATAAGTTCCAATTAAATATAATGTTAACAAGACTAGAAATATAACTCTAGCTCCAAAGTTCAATTTGAAAATTGGAAACTGTTTAGACCTGCAAATAGCAAAACTCTTAGGACGCAGCTAAATAGTTCGTGTTTACACAAATATCCCGCCTTAAGATTCATTTTTTCATCTCTGATTGAAATCTTGAATGTGTGTCTCTTGGTTTCTGGTGTTCTGTGTAGGGTGGTGATGCTCCTCCCCCACCCTCCCCTCTCGCGCTATCGAGTCACGTGAGTGCGCTAGGCGCCGGTCCAAGATGGCGTCACTCGACGGATCGTTAACCCGATATGCGCGCGCAACTCGCGGGAAGGGACGTTGGCGTCCTCGCCTGTAGAGGTTGTGTGTGTCACTGTTCAACAGACGCTTGTGGGTAGCGGGTGGCGGACCTCAGGGGGTAGTATCATTCGCTTGTTCACGCAGGAATGGGAACAGTTTACTGTTTTAATATTGTTTGGGATGTGTTACTCAATCAACGAATACATCGACCTTACATATTATATAATATTTGTGATACATTATATAAAACTAGTTGTTTAAAGATTAATGTTTAAGGATTATAAATTGATGATGATGATGATAAGTTAGAAGAGTTGCGCCAGCATTTGCTTGGAGCTATAACTAAATCCACTAGATTTAGCATTCGATAGACCTTGAACCTCACTATCTCGAATCAGGCAGACATACTATCCGTTAGACCAATCATATCCGTACACCTGGTTATATCGAAGCCAGCTTGGAGGAGGCTTGACAGTGGATAATCCAGGGTTCAACACCTGGACTATCTAATTTTTTCAAACAAATGCAATAGAAAGTATTCTGAGTTTATTACTACTATTAATTATTATAAATCATCACTCTGAAAATAGAAGTCGCAATTTCACTACATGATAAACATTTTTCGACCATACCAGGAATAAAAGACGGGACCCTTAGCTGAATAGGCAGCCGCACTACATACTGAGCCAAGGTGCGTTATAAAATAATAGACCCTATACATAATAGCTTAGATAGGTACATAAAACATAAAATAAATTAATTATGAAGATTTTATTATGTATCCTTGAACATTCTACTTGAACGTGAATGTTATCTATCTTTCCTTGTATGCGAGGTTAAGTGAGATGTTTTCATAAAAAGAGTTTAGCAGTTTTTAATTTTTTTACTTTCGTACACCACGTTTTATCACCTGTTGTGGCTATCCACGTGTTTACACTAATGAAATAGCCTACCCACATTGCTTGGAGGAAGAGTGGAAAACCATTTATGAAAGAAACAGCTTAGTACTTCCGGAAGGGTTCGAACCTCGACTCACGTCACAGACAAACCAGCCCCTCAGCCCGGGTGCTCTCAGATGTATTTTGTTTCGTAATTAAAATAATTTTTTTCCTCTTTAATTAAAACAGTAAAGCTACCCACGAAGACTTGATTTTGTTGGTGTGTCTAAGATAGGTAGATAGTTCATAAAACCGTATTTTGCTGATTGCAATTGTTGATTGAAACATTATTAGTTGTGTTACTTATCGCACTACACTGAACACAATGACCAACATATGTTCAACTTCATTCTCTCTTATTGATGTAATTGTGTATTTGGAAAGAGGATAAAACAAACCGTTACTAATTATAACATTACAAGTAATTAGGCCAGTCTTCACCAGGGAGCTTGTGCTCATTTGAAATAATAAAATAGACTTATTAATTATTTAAATTACTATGAAATAATTACATGACATAATATATTAATATAGAGACATATGGATTAAATGAGTATCAAGGTTTCCCAAAGAGCATCATAGTTTCCCAAAGAGCATCATGGTTTCCCAAAGAGCATCATGGTTTCCCAAAGAACATCAAGGTTTCCCAAAGAGCATCATGGTTTCACAAAGAGCATCATGGTTTCCCAAAGAACATCAAG
>CABFWB010003801.1:29321-71233 GCA_902151455.1 Timema bartmani | reverse complement strand
AGTAGCCTTGCTTATACAAGTTTAAATGAAAACTAAAGTAAATTTAAATACAATTCACTTAATCATTGGTTCTAGCACATTTTAAAGATAGTTTCAGTCAAATTGACTCCTCTTTTCTCTTGGTTAAGTTTGTGATGGCTTTATATACAGGAATTTCTTTTGAAATCTCTACGTAAAATTATCAACTGATTGATGAATTTGAGTGTTGAAATAAAAATAAGTTTAAAATCCATTATATAGTTTTGAAACCTGATAGTTTTATTAGATTTAGCTTCCTTCGAATCTTATCCAGTTTTAGCTTCCCTTGATTTGTTTCAGTGGTTGCATGGTAAAAGGCGCTACTCTCACAATAAACTAGACTACAGATGATGAGGGGATAGAGATTCAAATCTTGATCTGGTGTACTGAGGGTGGTTTTTAAAAAAAAGAATTCACTATCCCTTCATGCAAATGCGGGTACACTTCCCAAAAATATAACCTTCCTCGTTCCTAAAACTACTAGCGTAGTTATTACTTAGCTTCCCTTTAATATCCCCTAGTTTTGGCCACACTTGAATTTTCCTCAATTGATTTGGATAGCTGTTTGCTAGTTGTCCTTTTAGATGACATTTCAAAGCTAATCCCTCCCTACTCACAACTCCTGCATAACAATTTATCTCTCACTCACTGACCTTTCTATTATAAACATAGCACCACCCCTACCCCCACCCTTCCTTTCCTCCCCTCTCTATCCCCTTGTTATTGATGAAAAAAGTCACTAGCAACTACATCCCACCCCACTCTTAGTAACAGAACAAAGGACAGTGCCTGATTGCCAATATAGAACTCTTTCTGACACGCTCGCAATCAGTGTATTCGCAGAGCTTTATTAATATATTAATAATTTATTTTTCTCTGCTTATTTTAATCTATGGATTTATAAACTCACCAAATCATCTTACAGGGTCGCCACACATCTGGAAAACTGAGATAATCAGAAAAACACAAGGATGTTTTTATTTGCTTGAAAAAAAACTGGATACACACAGAGAATTTTGTATTAAGACAATAGTGGCAAGCCTAGCTTAATTTTTGTCTTATTTCCTTTATTAAATCAATTTTAATGATCAATTAATTACCACTAACCAAGACCCCCTTCAATGAATATATGCACCTGCTGATTGAGCTGACTCAAGTAATACCCGCACATTGGTAGGGATGGTAATGTACAAGCAAAACTTTGTAGCACATTTCATATATGTGCAGAAAATTAACTGGTGAAATCCAAACGTTGATCCAGTCATTAGATGATGATGATTATTGTTATCGCCGTGTCTTACTACCCATTCAGGTTATGTGCCTATGTACTAATAACACTAATGGATTAAGGATTAGGAGGGTTTTTGAGAGGAAGTGCACCCACATTTGGGTTGAAGGAGAGTGGAAAACCATTTGGGTAAAACCATCCTCAGTGCACCCGACCGGGATTGAACCCCGATCTCCCCGTCTTCAGCAGTCTAGTCCAATGAGAGTGGCGCAATAGACCACACGTCCACCGAAGCGGGCCACTCATTAGAGTCGATACACAATGGTCCACTATTAAATATTCAAATAAGTTTTAACTGTTCTAGTTTTGATTTAGTAGACTAAACTGTTGCTCCTGTAAGCATTATCTTCAATTCAATTACAGTAGACACACTCGGCTATCTGACCTAATGTGGTGGTCAGCTGGGTCGGATATAAAAAAAGTTGGATACACCGGAGCCATAGGCATGTCAACCCCTACATGGCTAGTTACCACCACCCTATTGTGTTGAACATAATGTACAGTATGTACTGTACTTGTTGCTATTTGGATACTTACGTCATATTATGGTAAATTGTCCTTATTAACGACGTGCAGTAATTACTGAATTAAACGGAAACGAAATTAAAATGCTGACTACCTTTCACAAAACATTTATTTGAAGTACGAAATGAAATGTGTATTGAAAAATAAGTTGAATAAATTTGACTATGAGTTTTCATTTAAAAGAAAATTTTCAATCAAATCAGCTTTGAATGTAAATCAAAATATTATAACCTAAAACCACATTGCCTAGGGCTTGAAAAAGTCTCTAATCGAGATCTGCTTCTTTCCTTGCACTAATTTACTTGCCAATGTGTCCTTCTACTTACGTAAACATATGATGGCTGCTGGTGTTGCCTCTTGTTGTTGGCCAATATATTTCAGCGCTGTCTCAATCGCTTCAGGCCTTCGGAGTGGGCTATACTATCGGAGGGTTCATCATCTTCATGTTCCTCTTCAATCGGCTGTTCATTTACACCATCGCTATAATATCTTCATCTGTAGTTTCTTTGATTCTGTCATTTACCATTCATTCTGTAATGTCTTCCTACAAAGCTTCTTTACATCCAGAAACTTTTTATAACAGTGAAACAATCTCAGTGTTATCAGTTGCATTTTACACATCGCATTACTCTTCTACCTCTTCCCAGTTCTCACTGGCTCTGTGCTCCAGAAAAATTTTCCATGATTGCACAAGTGCTACGGATGGAATTTCATCCCATGCCTCGGACACCCATCTAATAACATCAAGCATCTCAACTCACTTTAATGCGGCCGCAACTTCTGTATTGTTATCAATAGCCGCTATGATATTGCTTAGTATCCTACGTCGATATTTCTTTTTCAAAGATTCCAACACTCCCTGATCCATTGGCTGACATACAGATGTAACATTTGCATGCAAAAACAAAGCTTTTATCTCTCCATCTTTTAATTGGTCATTTGCTGTATGCGAAGGAGCATTATCCAAAACAAGGATTTCTTTCCTTGGTAAATTGCTTTCAGCTAAATGTTTCTCAACTTTTCACACAAATTTCTGTTCAAACCATATTTTGAAAATCTCTCCATTCATCCACGTCATTTTTTGGTGGGTATAATACAGGGTCAAAGAATTTAAATCTCTAAGATTTTTAAAAGTTCTAAGCTTGCGAGATTTTCCAATCAATATTAGTCTCAACTTATGGTTTTACTACAAGCTAAAACTGTAATGCGATTCTTAATCTTCTTGAACCCTGGTGTGGCCTTTTCCTGTTTAGACACTGGTGTTTTAGACGACAACATCCGGTAATTTAACCCCATCTCATCACAGTTGTACAATTATTCTCCGGAAATACCTTCCTTTTAAAGTCAGGGACAGCGTCACTGTTTGCAGACAAAGCTTCACCACTAATCGTCATCTGTCGAACACCAAATCGTTTCTTCCAGCGATCAAGCCACCCGTTACGTTCACCACCGTCTCCTTCGATCTGTTAAACTGAATTGCTTTTTCTTTGAGCAAGGGGCCTGAAACAGGAATTCCTTTCTCCCTCACATTTTCATACCACAGATATAAAGCCTCTTCAACTTCCACAGGTTTGCCTTTTTGCACAGTTTTTCTAAATTTCACGCCACTGCCACGTGCTTGCTTGGAACACCATTTTTCAATCCCTGCACGATTTATTTGTCTTCAACTTCCACAGGTTTGCCTTTTTGCACAGTTTTTCTAACTTTCACGCCACTGCCACGTGCTTGCTTGGAACACCATTTTTCAATCCCTGCACGATTTATTTGCCGATTCACCAGAATCCATTTGTTTTATTGCTTGCAGTTTTTCATCCAAAGTTATTACCACTTTATTCAGTTTGTCACCCATATTTTACATAAAAATGAAAGCACACGTTCATTTCTTGTCGCAATATTGTTATCCTTCGCTTGCAGCTTCGGGGGTAACTGGTTGCGTTTCCGGCGGGATGTTCGTCGTTAGGCACCTGTCTCGCAGGTCTAGTGGGTGGGGGTAAGGAAGGGAGATGGGGGAGAAAACATAGGCGGGTTGGGGGGGGTGGCTAGGGTATGCAAATGATAGCCCTCAGGGCTTAAAGGAGAAATTGGAGTAGGTGGGGGTCGGGTGGTTGGTGAGAGGGGAAGATGAGGAGAGGAATTAGAGAATTCAGGGGTAGAGGGTGTTCGGTATGACGGTGGGTCGGTTAGGCCGAAGGTCAAATAGTCAAGAGTCAGATAGCCTAGAGTCTTCTATACTTCAATAATATTATAACAAGTCAATCACAAAATAACAAATTTCATTTTTATAAAACTATACCTTGTATCATTATTTTTTATATTTTCTAAACTATACACAATTTATGTCTTATTTTTGAAAGAATGAGTTCCATTTATTGATAAAAATATATTTCATTGTTAGGAAAAAAACTCATCCCTTTTTAAGAATTTGATCTTATTATTAATTTTAATTATTAGTCTCTCCACTTGAAAACAATTTTCCTTTGGGACACAGTAAATTTGATTTCCCTAATATCAAACGCTTCTAGTGATGCACTTAAAACATAAGCTTTTCAAATATTGTCTACATCCAAATCACAAAAAAAATTCAACGAATATGTTTTAAAACCAATAAGTGTTACCTACGTCGATTTTATGGTTCCTTGTCTTACTAGTTACTATCACTTTGAGCTACACACATTTTAACTGGGTACATTAATAGGATATAAATGAGCAAGGAAAAATATAAATGAAACGTACCCACATTTGCTATAAAAGTGGGAAACACTTTAGAGAAAACCATACTCAGTACACCCAGCCTATATTTGATTCTAGAACTCCCTATTGTTGACCTTAAACAAAATTCTTGTCTAAAATTATCTGACTATATTGAATTAATTTTAAGACTCTTTTAAAATGCAATACAATTTATATATATATATTTTATTTTTTTATGTTTTCAAAAATATTAACCACATTAATGTTAGCTTGGTAATGTTCCATCAGTTTGAAGGCATCACTAACATTCATGTCTTTGTTGTTTAAACAGTCCACTAGTATATTAGGTCATAAAAGAAGAGGTTCGGAACATATGGAACTGCCGACCAGCGACGAGGAACGATTGAGCTTACGCAGGGATAATACATTAGGTAGTGAATATGAACGACGCATGGAGGACTATAGCCGCTATTTTGACCATGTGAGTATTCATAAAAGGTTTTATTAAGTATCCCTGCCAAAATATTTTATTTCCTAAACATATAATGTTGAATGAGCTTATTTAATGCTGAAATTCAGGTGATGAGAGCTGTCCATTCACACAACGCCGTGTGAACCGTGAGTTCTTTTAACCCTTTTGCACTCAGCATATTTTCACGATTCCGGTGTAAGACACTCAGGGCAATTCTTACATATTTACCTGTGTGTTTTTGAATCCCTACTATAAAAAAACTATTCAACATATATACAAGAAAAAATTCACACTTATGCTCTAAACATGTTAGAATTAGAAAAAAATATGTCATCTATCATTATACAATAGATGAATTGTAAAAAAAATTGAAATTTGGAAAATTCTGACATTTTAATTAAAATTTAAAATTTAGGGGCGAAAAAATCAATTGAATTTTTGCCTTTTGTTTTCATCACTTCTCCCGAAAGAAAGATCATTTATTTCTGTAAAATCTGATATAAGTTTGGAGTCTGTAGTGATGTTAGTTTCTAAATTACATCAATTTTAGTAAAATTGTGTATAAGCCTAAACACTTTTGGAGTCATCACCTGTGTTTTGGAAAACACTCTCCATGCAGCAAATAAATAAATAATAAATAAATCAGAGTCACTTTCATGTGTAAATTCACTATCATTATCCATAGTAATTATCTAAATAATCTAAAATGTTAGTCATCTAACCTAGAACTTGGACCCGCCATTGCCTAGTTATAAAAAAAAAATTGTACTAACACCTTGACCTATATAACTTATAATAAAAACTTTTATGGAGAAAACAAGAATAAAACAATAAAGAATATAATTATAATTTTTTTTAAGAAAACCAAATAGCAACTACAAACACACTAATCAAAATATAATAAAGAAAAATATGGTAGTCAAAAACATATTCAAGCTATGATGTAAACAACTGGAAATAACATAATTCATTTGTACCAAAAAAAAATTTTGTTGTTGACATTACAGTGCTTTCTGTTGAGTAAAATATGAACTAAAGCTTAATATTTAGAATAAAGGCTTATGGTGCCATCTAGTAACATTTATTATACTAACAGATAAGATTTAGCTGACACTGATGGATCGGCCACGAGAGTGTTTTAGTCATTACTTGGCACGCCGATGGATCGGCGCGCTGGGCGTTTAAGGGTTAAGGATATTGAAGTATGCTACTTATTAAACCAGATATAAAATGCAAACAGAATGTTCAAGGTTTTGATTATTAAAAATAAAACAATCCATACACTTACTAAGATAAAATTAAACAAGTCACTAAATTAAATAATAGATTCATAATCAAGTTTGTACATTAATAAGCTAATAAGAACACATTAAATTAAATAAACAAATTAATAACTATAAAACACAATAACAATCAATGTCTACATCAGTAATCTGCCTAATTCACGTGAGTCATCACTTGTCCCCACGCGCATCACACTACGTCTACCCGTGTTACATGAATGCTGGATTTGCTGGTTCACTCATTCTTTTATCCACAACTTGGACTGAGAATCCTTTCTGAACACTGGCCATGTATAAGAGTCACAGTTGAAAGTCTGGAATCCTCCATTTTTATGCTACTCTATTGGTTTTGAAGTAAACGAGCCCAGACTCTTCCAAATGTGTCCCTTTTCTTTCAATTATTCTCCCCCTCTGTCCTCTCTAATCCTCCTGGCAGTGAAGCTGGCTGCATACTAAACAAGGATGAATCTAAAAAGGACCAACAAATTAAAAGCGTGCAGGGCCTGCACTCTTGACACTAATCTCATTATAATGTTAGTTGTATGATTTATGAAAAATCAATAATAAAATGTTATACTTATTTGAAAATGTTATGTAAACTTTTTCTAGTGAATATTCCATAATATATCGTTTTTACTTTATATTTGTTTATGTGTTTATAAATTCTTAAACAAGCCTAATTGCTGTTTTAGGTAAATAATAAATATGTTATCTACTTGGTTAATTGATCATAGGTTGACCTGGCGGTCTAGCTGTAAAGTGTCAGACCTCTGAGCTGGGGTGGGGGTCCAGGGTTCAATCCTCGGTCCCAAATAGATTATTTCCAAGCTAGCAGACAGTATACAGTCAAGTTTGTTTGGGATTTATTTTAGGCATCCTGGCTTGTTTCTATAAATCTGGGTTGGGATCCTGGTGTGCACCTGCAGACCTGTGGTCATCACCTGCACCTGGATTGTCTAAAGTCCTATCTTCTCTCTCTGCGTAGCCAGCAGCGGCAACAAAGTATCGCAGTTGACAGGTCACACCTTGATTTTAATACCTAATACTATGAACATTCCTAGTTAAATACTTTTAATAAAGTGTTACTCAAGTTAAATTTTGTCACACTGATGTTCATTGTTTTTATGATAGTTTCTAGTAAGTGGTACAAATATTATACTTTGAGGTATTTTAAATTTTCAATATGTTTTGATACTCCACAAATAATGTGGTATACTTTAAATATTAACAAATCTAGTCGATTTTAAAAGTAATTTGAAAGAATTGAGTTGTCTTCTTAAAATTGTCTTCTTGTTGTATTTAGGGGGGAGTATTGGTGTCCATTGTGCCGGCAGTTGGCTAACTCTGTGTTGCCGCTGTCACCGCAATTAGGAGAGAGTGCTGCGATGGTGAGGTCACGACCTACAAGTCTACCCTCAATGGTCAGCGAATTAACAAACTTTCTCAAGGAGAATCCTCCAAACACGGTGAGGCATGAGCTAGGGATCCATTGCTTCTTCCGTGGCTGAAGTTGCTATGCTGCTGGCCTGGTTACTTTTAGAACCTTCTGGGAACTAGTGTAGAATTGTGTTTGAAAACTGCAGATTGTTACCAATTAATACTAAACTAAAATAAAATAACTTGAATGGCAATAATTAATTATTGGCAACTGTCTGAAAAGCAGTGTAGGTACAATCGAGTTTAAGCTATGAGATGAAATCACTGATGTGTATGTGTGGGTTATTCAGATGCAGTCGAGTTTAAGCTGGGAGATGAAATCAGAACACTGATGTGTATGTATAGGTTATTCAGGTGCAGTCGAGTCTAAGCTAGGAGATGAAATCAGAACACTGATGTGTATGTGTGGGCTATTCAGATGCAGTCAAGTTTAAGCTGGGAGATGAAATCACTGATGTGTATTGTATAGGTTATTCAGGTGCAGTCGAGTCTAAGCTAGGAGATGAAATCAGAACACTGATGTGTATGTGTGGGCTATTCAGGTGCAGTCGAGTCTAAGCGAGGCAATGGTGAAGGCAATGGAAGACATGACTAACTCTGTACAGCACAAGTACAAAAACAAACCATGGGCAACCACACACCAAAGCCAAAGCTTGTTCCAATTTGTGAGCTCCATTGCCCGGTCCAACCTGGAGGTGGAGCTAGTCCAACGAGGGGGCTCCTTGTGCACCTGTCCGGGAGTAGGTCTTGACCTTCCCCCTTCACTCATACCCAAAAGATCTTGTATAGGTGAGATGTTAGAAATTATTTCTTTTCTGCTTTGTTTGCATGAATCATTTTTAAATGTAAACTGTTTACAAGTTGAAATCCTAAATTTAAATTTGAAATTGATTATTTTATTAAACTTTAGGGTTGTGCGAAGGCCAATTTTTAAATGCGAAGAGAAGCTTGAAACTTGCGAAGAAAAGTCAAAGTCGAAGGCCTATATTAATAATTAATGCACACAGGCTTACTGATAAGCTTAGTAAATTATCAATAGTTTTAATATTCTACTTACATCATGGAGCTGATAAAATCATTTTGTAGACTTTATATATATATGTCTTTTTATCTGCATTTCTATAATAATAATTATAAATTAAATTCTGTTTTTGTTTCCCACTTTCCATATTAGCCATTTTGAATAATAAAGAAAACACGAAGAAGCTATGAAAAATGTCTGTCACAAAATGCATTTGTAAATTTTTCACAGATAATTCCAAAGAGATAGAATATTATAGACTAAACATTAGACACGATGTAACGTAATTGATTTGGACCGCTCTCATATATTTAAAAAGTCATGGATGAAGGTATTTTTCTTTAAAGTATCGTATGTAGATTATCCTTTTAACACTTCATCCATGGAGAATCACATGTTTTCAAAGAATAGTCTAAAAGGATTGCACCATTAAAACTTATTTTTTATTGTCAAAATTTAACTCCGCAGTATTTACCAAACAAGCAAGAGAAACCAGCTCCCTATATCCAATAGGAAGCTAGCCTTCAAAACACCTGTCGCAGAGACGTACCTGATTGGTTAGTCTTGACACTGGTCACGAGAGGTCCAAGGGGCAAGGGGCACGTCCGCATATAAGCTGTATGTGCGTATGAAAACATAGAGAAGAGAAAGTGCCGGTGAAATAGCGAGAGTAGATGTAGAGAGAGGGCCGGTGAAATAGAAAGAGTAAACATACAGAAAATGCCGTTGAAATAGCTAGAGTAGACGTACATATAGAGAGTGTGTGTCGACGATAAAAAGAGAAGTAACACAAATAGACTATACATAGTTTAATTTCAAACAAAGTGTAAAGGAAGAAATAATTATTTGAATAAAGTGTGTACAACATCAACAGTTGTATTTATTACACAACAAATATTCCATAACATCATAATAGTCGCCCAACGCGCGACCGTAATATAATAATTGGCGCTCGAACACGGAGCTATAAATACCAATTATATCTCAAACATACCATATCACCATAATTGACTCCCAATCGCGGGGCAATTATATGCAAACAAACCGTAATATCATAATTGTCGCCCAATCACGGGACAAGTACATAACAAACAAACTGTAATATTATAATTGTCGCCCAATCGCGGGACTATTACATCTGCAAACAAACCGTAATATCATAATTGTCGCCCAATCGCGGGACAATTACATAACAAACATACCATATCACCATAATTGGCTCTTGATCGCGGGGCAATTATATGTGAATAATACCGTAATATAATAATTGGCGCTCGATCACTGAGCTATAAATACCAATTATATCTCAAATAAACATATCATTATAACGAGCTGGGATGATAGCACAATTAAAGCGATTTCTTTGCTTCATACCAGTGACCTTGGTGTTATTTCCTTATAATATGTATTTTTATTTTTTACAAAATTATGTTGGCGATAGTGAATATAATATTAACATTTATTTACCCGCTTTTGATCCATACTTACGTTATGGTTGTTAAATTACTAGTCGGTATTAAAATTCTGCTTAGTAACGGTTTTAAAATTATCAAATATTGAAATATGTAATATTTAGTAAGATAAATTAAATCTTTTGATAATTTGTCGAAGCTGAAGGAGATTTGACCCTCGACTTCGACTTCGACTTTTCGAAGCTTCGCACACCATTACTAAACTTAAATAATTAATCCCAAACATGTTTACTATTTCCTTTGTGTGAAATGGGAACCAAAAATGTATTTGAACTACAGTATAATTTTTTATGTTGAATAATAGGGAAGCCAAGTGACTAAATAATTTGATATTATATTTGGAAGACGGTACAGGAAAGGTGGATAGAAACATATAGAAGGGACAAACATAATATGGCTTTTATAATGAAAAAAACACAGTTCACACTTTACATTGCTGCCAATGGACAAAGAGGTAATGATTGCCTTTTAAAGAAAATCGATTGTCACCGCCCAATCCCCCGACCTAGGTTTCATTATATCGGAACTCATCAGGGTGGAGCATGAAACGTTTATCCACCTTTCCAGTACCTTCTTCCAAATATAATGCAATTGCCTCATATAGTGAAAAGAGGTTTTCATTATTGAGATAAATAATTTTATTATAATGAAAGTTGATAAAAATAAAATAAACTAATGAGTGCAAATTTAATTAAGTGATCCCACATTTTCACTTTTTCCTTAAGTATGCTTTCTTCGTTAAATTTGCACCTATCTTTTTTTTTTTCCCCTTATTTTATGAATTTCCATTATCATAAAAATTTTACTTTTTATATTTAGTAATTTTTATTTTAATCATTTTTGACAGATTAAAATGTTTACTATTTTGTACTTTTAACTGTGATTAAATATAATATTCCATCAATTTTTTTTTAAATTCACTATACCTCAACTTACTTAGATATAACTTTTATTTACAAAGAGATCTCATATACTTGACTTCTAAAAATATAGATCTTGAATTTAAATCCAATTTTAACTACTTAATGAATATCTGGAGTTTTTGTTAGTCTAATGAAATGTGTGTGTGATATTGCTAGTTCCCCTCTTGCACGTTCTGGCAATGCATGGACGTCTGCTAGCATGCTGGACAGCGTGGCGCTCATGGCAGGATGTGTCTGGAGTATGTGAACCAGGGGGGCCCCCAACATCACTCACTCCACTCGAGAAGGAGGTTCCTATTCTACTGCGTGATCCCTCGGCGCTTCTCACACAGTTTATTCTTCTTCTCCCTCTTCATCTAGACCAGAGTAAGTCACATCTGAACAAACTTTGGGTGTTCAATTTAATTACAAGCACAGCCACTCAAGGATGTACATACATTATAAAAATTTGGATCTAAACCGCTTTAAAAAAACTAAAACAATAATTGTGAGTGGCATTTCTTAATGTATACACTTTGACAGTGTTTTAAACGATGAAAGCTTAAAATGGAAGGACCTATGTGCCTGTCAGAAATTTGTAAGTCTGAACGTTCACAGTTAAAACTAGGGCAGTCATACTCGATTCCTCCATACGCTCGATTCTTACTCTTTTCGAAAGGATCGAGAATATATCTTAATATTACAATTCTTGCTACTTCGATTCTTAGCTTTCAATAAAACTGGCAACTAAACAAAACGGCAACATTCATAATAGGTAATAATCGATTATCTCTCATATTAGTTTAGTTGCCATTTCACTCAAATGCTGGTAAATTGTAAATATACCGTTTTGGCCCGAATATATTACAACCCTGAATATAATACAATCTTAACATTTTGAGGTGTTCTACATGAAAAATAAATGATCTCAAATATAATATGACATGGCATTATGACAGTAACAAGAGGTAGAAACTTAACAACTTTGACACACTTTTTTTTTAAAAGTCAAAGTTAAGTGAGATTGTCAGAATAAATTAATCGATTCTAAACAAACATTCAATATATCCTTCAACTCTTGTTGGAGTGTAATTCGTTACCCCTGAGTCAATTTACTTTCCAAACTAGTGTCACAGATATTCACCAGTTTTTAATTTTGAGATTTTAGATTTGTATAGGAAAATATATTTTATTCGTTGATTTTAGTTGAGCATTTTTTGTAGTATAGCTTACAGTACTTAAACTTCAGTTGCTTTTATTTTACAGTTACCTAATAAACAACAATTACCTAATAAACACAACTAAACGCCATCATAAACATAACTATAATTGAAGGTAATACTTATCCCTGAAGATATTTAAGGCTGGAACATATTTTTGAAGCAAAATAATTACAAAGTGTAGTCTATAAATCAAATTATGTACAATAATTGCTTTTCCATACATCTGCATCAAAACACATATATTTTGTTAAGCTCATTACTAGGAAAGGCATCCATTTTCTTTTGTATAATGTAAGCATAGATAAAGAAGTTAACTACTAGGGTGGCAGCATTGTTTAATATGTCACTCTCTTGTTAGACTATACTGCTGAAGACGGGGAGATCAAGGCTCGAATCTCAGTCGTGTTTACTGAAGGTGGTTCGTCTAAAATGGTTTTCCATTCTCCCTCCAAGCAAATGTTGGTACACTTGTTCTAAATTCAACTTTCCTCATCTCTAACTCAATACCATAATTATAAATCAGTACATAATATGCATATAATCTGAATACACAATAAGAGTGATAAATAAGTTGGAAAAACTTATCTTTTTTTAGTAGAACAGCCCCTTAGTAACTAAAATATAAGAGGTAACCAGGCACACTGGATGCATTTAGAAAAGATCTTGGTATTCAAATGAACAAGCCTGTGAATCAGGTTTATTAATTCAGATTAGTTTAAAGCAAGCCTGGTATGGGCATGTAATGAGGATGGAAAAAGAGAAGATGCCAAAGAAAATGTTAGAAATGAAGTATGTGGGAAAAAGACCGCAGGGGAGGCCAAGAAAGTGATAGGAGGAGCAGATAACAGAAAGTGTTCAAGTGAGTAGGAGAGGAATTGAAGAAATTAAAGGAGGAAGAGTGGTGGAAGGGTAGAGGAAGATGGAGATGTTTTACTAAATTGACCCAGCCACAGGCAGGAAACAGTTGATGATGATGATGATGATGATGATGATGATGATGATGATGATGATGATGATGATGATGATGATGATTTTAAATATTTTGATGTGGCATTTGTGAAAGAATTTTTAAAAGATTTGCCATGCAATTTTTACTTTTAATCGATCAAAATATACATAATAGTATTTGTGTGGTTTTTATTTGGAAAACCTAAATTTATGGTTCAGACTCTCAACAAAAACCAAATAAGCATTTTTGTCTTATTTCCCAACTCAATTCAAAAATCGTTTTATATAACTACCCATACATTTGTCTAAAATGAAACTATAAAATTTTATTCCTTTCTTATTAAATTGCCACGCTTTCAATTTATCATCACATTATTTGTTTATTTATTTTTTAATTTAAATTAATATGAAGGCTAAGTTTGAACTTATTATTAATCTTTAAACTATATACTAGCCTAAATTTGGAAGAAAAAAAAATTAAAATTTTCCCAATTTCAGCAGGAAATAGTTATTTTCCACCTAAAAATTTCATGTAGTCAAAATGTCATTCCTGAGTAGGCTTTTTTTTCCCCCCTAACCATGTTGTTTGTTCCCTAAAAAGGTAGGCAAGAAACTGTGAATGTAGCTCAAAAAACAACAACTTTTCATACTTAGTTAATCCTCACTAAGTTTCTCCACATTTCATTATCCTTGCATACTCTCTTCACTTCAACAATATCCATACATGCTCTTTTATTCTTAAAACTCTTGATGTTTTTATTTTTCACACATATGTATACAATATTTAACCATGCCTTACATGGCCTAACCCTTTTGATCCACATGCTTCATATATTAACTTTGTCACTCGATCCACACTCAGCCTCTCGACCTGCTCAAACAATCGTAAGATGCTTCTTTCACAATGATCCATTGAATTCCCTTTCAAACTTATTTTGTCCATACGAGTTTTCCCACAAACATTTCTTAGATATCTCATTCCAACCACATTCACCATGCCTTTGTGTTTCTCCTGACAAACCCACACTTCACATCCCTATAATGATGTTGGCGTCAACGCACTTTGATATACTGTAATCTTTGCCTCACTTCATTCTTTTCAATAGTCCACATACATCCAACTACATTTTGAGATGCATTCACCCATTTGTCGATTTCACCATCCATCCTTCCATTTTTACAGAACATTCTGCCCAGATACACACAATCATCGACTTGTTTTAACAGTTTTCCATTTATACTAAGCTGAGCTGACAATCGTTTCTTGATATCATATTCTGATATGTCTTTATCAAAAACTATAACTTTAGTTTTTGAGACATTAATACGAAGATCCATTCGGCCTGTTACCTACCACATTCAAATGTTTTAATGCATTTTGCAAGTAACTTTTATCCTCAGCCATTAATACTGCATCATTTGTATATAGCTGCCCTCTCACATTCACATTGTCCTTTTTCACACCTACTGCATCCTCACAAGCATCCCTCATATACCTATCCATGAATACATTAAACAACACTGAAGGTAACACAACCTCGTCTTAACACCCTGTTCAATATCATACCATTAGCTCAAAGCTCCATCTTCCATCATACACCGTCGTAATTGCATTTACTAACAATGCATCTACACCATAATCTCTCTCAGAACATTCCATGACATACTCCCAATCACATGCTTTCTCCAGATCAATAAATGCACAATAAACTTTCTTCCTATCTGCCATACATTTCTCAATCATTTTGCAATGCAAATATCTGACCATACTACCTCTTCCTGGCATGAAACCACATTTCAAATCACAAATCTTGTCCGCATTATTTTCATGCACCTTCTCAATTAAGACTCTCCCAAAAACTTTGCAGGAATACTCTACAAATTATTTCCCTTTATTTCCACATTCACTCTTACTGCCTTTACCTTTGTACAAAGGAACAAATACAGCTTTCTTCAAGTAATATGGAACATTCAAAATTTCAGCACATACAATGAAAATTCCACACAACCTGATAAAAAGTGTCATGCTACAGCATTTCACTTCTGATCCCATTTTCCACTACTTTCTCTATGTTTTTGCCACAAAATTGCTCAAAATACTCCCTCCATCGCTGCCTAGTACTGTTTTCATTCCACCTCTTCTCACCATGTTCATTCTGAATGTGATAGGTCTTTCCTTGCACTCCTTGTTTTGTTCTCTTTACCCACTCCCAGAATAGCTTCTTATTTCCTTCAAAATCATTTTATACAATTTTATTATAAATATATAATGTGATAAAATATTAGTTTATCCAGTGTATGTAGTGTTAAGCGTATATCTTGTTGCAGCGTACTTCTCGAGTGTGGTGAAGGTGCTTTACAATCTGCTATACTTCCAAGTACTAGTCCAGTTGAGTTGTCACATGGCCGAGAGTGAGCGCTCCCATTGGCGAAACAAGGTTGCAGGGGTTGACAGCCTTGAAGCGGCCATGGCCATGATTGTTCATCATCTGGAACAGAGTCAGTTGTATCAGCTGTACATGGAGGAGGATGAAGCCTCTAACTCACTCCCCTCCACCAAGGGCAAGGACCTCGATATACAGGTAACTAATCATTGACATTTTTAAGTCACTTTTTACTTTCTATCCACCCCTCAGAGAGAGAAGTACTGCAATCGTCAAAAAAATTAAACTCGAGATTTTGATAGATGTCAACATTTCATGACCCCTGAAACAAAAAAAGAAATTGTTTTCACAGTGCTTTCTGTCTCTGTGTATCTTGGCCTAGAACCAAAACCATTTCACCAATCAGACTCAAACTTTGTATTTAGGGTTTTCATAAAGTTCCCCCAAGGAGTTTTTGGGAAAGAAAAAAGAGAAAAAATCGGGTTTCTCAAAATTCACTTTAACTATTTTGATTAAATAGTGGCTAGATGATAAATTTAATGCTACAAAAAAAATTTCAATTCTAGTTTACCAATAAAAATGACTTTTAAGATACTTAACATGAGCAGAAATTTGGGTACCTCGACTATAAATTTCCCCTTTGTCATTTAGACCCATTAATATTCGAATTAATAGTCACATAACCCGCTTTGGTGGCCGCATGGTTTAAAATGCTACTCTCATAGTAGAGGTTTGAATCTCAGCTCGTATTGAGGGTGTTTTTTTCCAAAATGGTTTTCCTTTCTTCCTCCACACTGTTACACTTCATCTAAATAAAATCTTATTAATCTCTAAAACCATTAGCATAAATAGTACGTAATCATATAACCCTCTGATAATTATTTGGATAGGTTTCATAAAATAATCGAGCAAAAGACAAAAAAAAAGGAATTGTTTGATAAAAGTGTAAATAAGTAGTAATACTTGTATCAACTGTGTGTGTTGAACAGGTCCAGCGGTTGTGCCTCCCATTCCTGCGAATAGCCTCATTGCTGCGCCATCACCTATACGATCAACCACTGCCAGAAGTGTCCACCCCCCAGTCAGAGTTTGTCCGTCTTGTGTACTATCTGGAGCTCGTCACTGAGGGTATGGACTGGAAGCGCTTCAATGCGGCCGTGGCACTCAACTGGGCAGGTGACGGATCTACCCTTGTAGCCAGCTGGTGTGAGCAATACGCTGTGTTTGCTTACAACAGTCAGGTGGCAGCACGCAACTTTCTTGTAGACCAGCACATCACTTGGCACCAGCCCCGGCTATTGCGACTACCCCAGGACTATGACAAGATATTCCAGGTATTAGAGACCCCTTTATTATCTTGGATAGAAATTTTGAGTTGGATCTTTTAAGTTCACAGACACTAATTGCTAGGGTATGGCAAGCACATGGAAATTATTATTATTATTATTTATTATTATTACTATTACTACCATTATTATTTATATTATATTTATTATTATTATTACTATATTTTTTATTATTATTATTTATTATTGTTATTGTGATAATTATTATTTATTGTTATTGTTATTATTATTTTTTATTGTTATTGTTGTTATTTATTGTTGTTATTATTGTTATTAATATTTCTATTTTTTACATTTTAAATTAACATAAATTGTCAACTTTACCAAAAATTGAATTCTATTACTACTAACTATATTTTATTAATTTAAGATTTTGAGATTTTAATTTAATAAAATTTATGTTTTAATATGTGATGGCACTGGATCCCTCGTGGCAGCATGGAAGTTCTGTTTTTCATGTTCTCTTTAAAAAAAATACATTTGTATTTAAATAATATTTAAATAACTAAAATGTATTTTCACAGAAAACAGTTTAATTTAAAAGTACTTATTTTTACGTCTCTAAACTGTTATACTTTACCATTGCTAACCACTATCAATTTATAATAATTTTTTCTTCGGAGCTTGAGCGGAACATGTCCAAGTTCAATTACAACTTGAAAGAAAGTGAAAGATACAATGCTACCAGCTCATTCCAACAAAAAAATACTGCATAGTATAAAATCATTTTAGAAGTTTCCATGCTGATGTCATCAGTCGGAAGGAAGATCTTTCTATTAATTGTATTAGTAGTGTCAGAGTGCTAGTGAGTGGTAAATAGATAGAAAGAAAAATATCACTGTTGATATGGGGATTGGGGTTGGATGTAATGAGGGTGGTGTTTCCTGAATTGTATTCCACTCCTTCTTTAGATGCAAATGTGGGTGTATTTCCTCAAATAGCTACCTTTTATTTTAAAGAGGTACGTGAATATCTTAACAGACACTAAGATGCAGTAGACAAAAAAAAAGCTTTTGCCTACAAATCTCTTGAGTCAAAGTCCAAATTATTTTTATTAAAAAGCTCAAAATTGGAGGCTTAAATTTAAAACCTAATGGTCAAAAAAAATCTTCATCCTATATGCAAGTGGTATACTAACTATAAGATATTTTTTTAAATTGTGGCTCATTGTTTTTAAGCATGAAATATTACTGTAGATTTGTCAAGCTGTGCTGTATGTTCTCAGTATTACCACCGGCGCCAGTGCAGCCAGTGTCATTCTGTGCCGCGTGAATCCAGTATCTGTCTACTCTGTGGTACCCTGGTGTGTCTCAAGGAAAATTGTTGCAAGCAACACAACATGTGCGAGGCTGTGCAGGTACATTATTAATATATAATATTACTGCTTGATATTACCTCACTCACACTATTTGTCTTAGTTCATTCCTAAGCATAAAGTTTATTTAGCAGTACATTAATTTGGAATTCAAATCAGTGGTGTATTCTTTAGTTGTGCTAGTCCTGCGCTGCATACCCATACTCATGAATGAAATTATTACTCTAAAATCAATATTTGACCATCTTTCAACAATGTTGTGTTTTAAGTAATTCTTCTTCCAAATTTTCTTAACTACCAGCTTAAGATCAAGTAACAAGAACAAGCCAAGCTAGGGAAGCCATAACAACCTTGTTTAGTGTTAAAGGATGACAACAACACTTCCCCCTTTTCCATCAACCACAAACACTGGTCAATGAACTGTGATTTTCACAACTTAGGGCAAATAAAGCTCTGTGCCACAATTATTATTTATCACTAGGGCTGGGCCGATCATGCTGATTTTTTGTTGCCAATTTGGCTGATCATTTAGTCTATTTTATTTTAACTATTACAAAGATAATATGTATGTTTTAGACTCAAATCCTTTAAAAAAAATATTTTTTTATCAAGTAAAATTTGTTAGAGTTCTCTAATACTGCTGAATCAGAACCAACTATAATAATAGGATGAACTTAACAACTGGCCAGACCAGTAATTTAACACCTAACCGAATATATGAAAGTTATAATGAATAGGTAGAGACCCTGATTTGTGGTGAATAAAACTATTAGATTTCGTTAAATAAAACATTGCAGTTCGGTATAAAAAGTCTGTAAATAAAAGGCTAGATCATGATTCATGGTAAATAGAAATCCTGGTTTGTGGTAAATAAAATGATTGGATTTCGTTAAATAAAGAGCTTTTGTATTTCGGTAAAAAATAAAAATTATTAAATAAAAGGTTAAATCCTGATTTGTGGCAAATTATTGTATTTCATTAAATAAACTCGTATTTTGGCTTAAACTAAAATTTAGGATTTGCATTTGATAATTATTTTGTTGGACTTTCATATGCTCACAGGAAACCAATTCTACTTAAAATTATGGTTGTATTTTGATTTGTTTTTTCTAGACTAATAACTAATTTAGATTTTTTTTCTCTTATTAATATGATAACCCTTTGTTGATTCAAAACACATTTTAATAAAAAAAATGTAAAAATTAGTTAATTTTTGGGAAGTTTGCACACATGAATACTATTAATATAATAAAACGAAAATAAACAAAAATAGTATAATATCTTTGTTGTTTTGAGCAAACAACTTGACATAAACAAGAATTGAACGAGAAAAGGGAATAATACATATTTTTTTCTTTTTATGAATGTGAATATATTGCTTATCACTAAAATGTATTTGTAAATTACACGTTTACACCTGATTTTTCATTACAGCTTAATTTATTGTCATGTTTGACTCCCACCTCAACTCTCTAGTTATGTTTAGCTTAACCTTTTATTATTATTATTATTATTATTATTTGCTTGGAAGGATAGTGGAAAACCATTTAATAAAAAACACGCTCAGACCAATCCGAATCCCGATCTCTCCATTATTAGCAGGCCAGTCTAACACTAGAGTGAAACCTTAGACCATTCGGCCACTGAAGCGGTTTAACTTTAACTAATTTAATATTAGAATTAGCTTAAAGGGCGATATGCAAGAACGTATAATGAATGCTTAGTGTACTGATAGTGTGGTCTCGAGCACACTATCACTCTACCTTTTAACCTTTGATGACGCAAGAAAACCCACACTAGTGTCCACTAAGCATCCACTTAGTCATGTTCTTGCCTACGGCCCCAAGAGATTCATCCAAATTTTACTTTATTACTCCATGAAATTTTTTGTCTCACCTATTTCTAATTGTTGTAACCTATTAAATAGTGTGCGAGTGTGTAATGTGTGTCATTTGTTGTTGTGTAGCACTCCCTGGACTGTGGAGGAGGTACTTCCATGTACCTTGTAGTGACTTCATCCTATATCATTGTGATCCGAGGCAAGAGAGCGTGCCTGTGGGGCTCTGTGTATCTTGACAGTTTTGGAGAAGAAGACAGGGAACTCAAGTAAGCTACACACAGATTTATTTATGTATGGGGGGGTTTTGGAAATGATTTTATGTTTGGAAGTGTTTCTGCAATAGACATTAAAAAAACTAACTAGCCTGTATGGTCTAGTTCAGGTGTGTCAAACTTGTTTGACCATAGGAGCCATATTGAAAAATACTTATTTAAAAAAAGCAATAGTCATTTTGTTAAGTAAAACAGAATGCAACTTTTAAAAAAAAGCGTGAATCCTCCTATACGAAACAAAAAACGCCCTTCAATAGAAATTTGGAATATTTTATTTGCAACATTGGATTGATTGTCGAGCTTTAAAATCATGTGCTGAAATCGGCAGCAAAAATTTGTGTTAGTAAGCCATAAACAATATGGTTCCTTTTCATGTGAAAAACAATGCTTTTCATACACAGTCTATGTTCTGTCAAACATTGCACATATATGGTGCACAAATTCAACAACTTTTGGGAATTGATTGTTATCAAAGATAGAATATAAGTTTGGTACATCAACCTCAGGCCAGATTTCCTTAAATTATATCGGGGTTCGAATTCCAGATGGTGTAGTTTAACATTACCTCACAATCCTAAATACACATTTTGATTGTATGCCTATTATCAATTTTCTATACAAAGTTGGATTGTTATGATGGTTAACAGAAAGGTAAACAAGCTAAAATGTATTTAACTTTCATTACTGATCTATGAGATATTCTAAAATATACTAACTCAATTTTTATTTATGAAAAGACAGTTTGAAAAGATTTATCACCATATTAAAAGATCATGATTACAAGGTTAAGCGCCAACAGTTTATTCAGCTGATTACTTACATAAACTCCTTTAAACAACAGCAGTCTAAACTTTCACTGGTCATTGTGAGTACCTACTACTCAAATGGATTAGCTCTTGGTTTGCACAAGGTCAACCAACAAACACACTCAAGAGTTTGTCATTCTGACAAAACTTTGATCATTTCTTAATTTTATTTGATGTGGACCCTTCCTTTGGCTTCATAAACCATTAAATCAGAGGAGAGCTATATAAAACAAGAAGGCGAGCGTTAATGTTATCCCTTTTCCTTTCCTTCTTCTACCACCCCAGTTTTTGCATCACTAATAGTGTGCATGAGGTGACAGATCAAGTAATAGATATGTTGGCAAATAATAGGAAATTTTGTCTAGTTTTGTATTTGTCTGCCAGGACCTAGCACAAATCAACATTTGAGATGAGCTTGCTATAGAAAATTTAACCTCAGCTGGACTCTTATTATTGTAATAAATTTTGGCCAACCACTTTTATTTATAGACCTACCTCTAAACTTGCTTTGGACATGGTTTATTTGTCTCACATGTTCATCGTCTGAATAAAAAATTTAATGCATAGAGTTAAAATAATGTATGAAAAAACTAAAAGTCTTAGAAATTGTTTTAAATCAAGTTTTGTGTGTATGGTTAGTTTGAGTGTGATCTTTTTGTTTAAGACGAGGGAAGCCACTGTACCTCAGTACCGGCAGGTACCAGCTGTTGGAGCAGCAGTGGCTGGCACACAGGTTTGATCACACCAATAAGAAGTGGGTGTGGCACCGTGACGCCCTGTGAGCGCCATCTCACTAGCACAGATCTACTTGCTTTGTATTATATCAAGTTGTAAAAGCTATTTTATGAACGAAACTTATGTTGATTGTTATCTTACTGTTGAGAATGTATTAACAAATTAAACTGTGTGTTGATAATATTAGTATTTATGATTCCCTTTTCATTTACCTCTAATAGTAGCCATTTATAAATATAAACTAATGTACCATACCTTGTCTTAGGTTTAAAATAAAATTTATTAACTGGCAGAGTACTGTATAAATTTATGCGTTTGGTCATTTACTTGTCGATAATCGACTATTCAAACGTAATATAATGAAAGAATATGACCAGTGTTGAAAAAAAAAAAGATGAGCGGGACTCGATCCAGCGATTACAGAGCTGGAACGCTAACCATTCGACCGCCGCCATCTCGTGCTCATAGCCGCAACGCACCGGTACATATTTGACGCGTAAAACTTCTCTTGCGATTTTCTCGAAAACATGTAATACGCCTTACTACTTGCACATTATGTTGTCCTAATGGACTACTAAAAGTGTACAAAGTTTGGAGATAATCCGTGAACCGAACGTCGTGGCCTCCCTTGTTAGTGATCAGTGGACTTTGATGAGACATTGTAATATTGGGCTTAAGTCGTTTTCAAACAAGATGGTACAGCACACCGATTTTTTTAAACCACCTCTTACCATCCATTTGGGTTATACACTTTTGTACTAATAACGCTAATGGTTTTAGGGCTTAGGAAGGTTATAATTAGAAGAAGTTTACCCCCATTTGCATGGAAAGAGAGAGAGTGAAAATCATTTTGGAAAAAAAAACTCTGTGTACCCAACTAAGATTCGTACCTCAATCTCCCCATTATCAGCAGTCAAGTCTACCATGAGATTAGCGCCATATACCATGTGGCCACCAAAGTGGGTTGTTTTAGCTTTAACTCTTTTTTGATAAATAACTCATATTTTCTTTAAGTTATATTTTTGGAGGCAAAAAATTAAGTACCATCAACTATATTTCAATTTCATATTATTTGTATCATACTTAACGAATTAAATTTTGTGCAACACCCAAGCCATGTCACTTATTCTAACAAAACTTCAACATTAAAGTATAAATTGTTTTCACAATTTCTAAGATATAAAGTTACAAAATGATTTGTGTTTACAATTTATAAGAAATAATTTGATGTTTCAGTGCTTAGTTTATCAGAGCTTAAACTTAAAGTTGCTCATGTGTATAAATTAAATTAGAAAACAGGTTACTATTTTATGATAACCCTTTAACTTGCAATGAATAATATGTAAAGAAAAATCTTGAACCATCATTTATAACTACATTTACTTTTTCCATGAAAACACTCTAAAAATGTCTTTTCCCATACATAATTTAAATGCAAATTGATAATGTTCTAAATTTCAATATGATACATGGTAAGATAATATGAAGGTATTGAGTAGCTTTATGGACCTCACATATGTGTTAAATAGTTTAATTTGGCAAGATGAGTGACCACTTGACTAGGGATGTGGTATCGAAAGAAAAGTATCGATAACAGTAAGTATTGATATCGAAATTCTAATCTGGAAAAAATGTTGGTTTTTTATCTAGTAATAATAATTTCAACTTTTGCATCATAATAATTGTATTTTAATATTTATTTAAACACTGAAAATTATAATGATGTAACCATATTATAGTATACTTAGATCTATCGCTTCTATGTTATGTGTTGAAACTTGGAAGGTATGATATATATATAGTATTATATAAGACAATAGAAAAAGGTTTTACCATACCAGCTAGGGTTCTTCTTGCTTGTAATATAGAAAATGAGTGAGAGTATAGAAATAGTTTAATTTGTTCTTCCTCCACAGTCCACCCTAGTAAACATATGATCCCAGGATGAGTGAAGGTAACAAAACAGTTGTTTCTTTTGATTCCGGAGTGTGAGTACTAATATCAGTAAAAGTATTGAGTAAAAAAAAATACTAATATTGAAAGGAAAATGTCAATATTAGTAAAGTATCGATACTTTTTTCACATCCCTACACTTGCCCATTGAATAGAGAAATATAGTTGTGTTGTGATAGTTTGACGAAGCCACTTACATTTTGTTGAGCCAACATTACCATAATTATATAGAAAATTAATATAAATATGTTAAGTGCCTAGTGAATTAAATATATATGGAAACTGTAAAGAGGATTAGGGTAACCGAAATAAACAGATAAAGAGGCTAGAAACTTGTGTGTAGTTTTTGACTTGAAAGGAAGAAGGGAAGTTTGTGCCTAGCACTTCAGGTTGAACTTAGCAGAACATCATTAGTTGTAGGTGGTGTGGTCTCCTGTTCTTAATTTCATCATTGATTAAATTTCCTCTTTTCACATCCACAGCTTACTTGCTTATCTTCCATATATTTTATTTATCTTTTTATGTATTCATTTGTACAAAGTTTGTACTAGAATAATTAAAAATGTCACAGAACAATTTGAAAATTTGGGAACTAGGCAACTTTATTTATCACTGAAAAACAATCAATTCAGGGAAATTCATTAAAAACAAAATTTTTCTATATTTTCATTAATATTAAATTAAAATATTGTCTTGGGACTGATATTCACTTTGAAAATCTGGAAAATTCAGGACATTTGGTGTGAGAGGTGGTAAATTCTTACTAAAAAGTCACTGAAATTTTCAGGTTCGCAATAATTTCCTAAATACAAAACGGAGCATAACTCAATTTAAAGAAAACCTAAGAAAATATATGCTATTTGGTCTAGAAAAGTTGGGCATTTCAGAACTTAGAAAATGCCTCAACATTGTGCTTGTTCCCTTATTAATGGTTTTTTGTTGTAATGTTTTTATTTATGTGTATATATTGTTCGGCATGATATCTTGGATAGATGCAAAGTGAAACTTTATGTTAAGTGGTCTCTTAAGTTGATACCTTATTTAGTTGAATTAAAGTTCTAATCATTGAAATACTAAATATCTTGCATTAAACATACATTTGTATATATTATATAAATATCTTTAACTATTGATTTTTATTTTTTATGTTATTTGATAAATTTGCCCTTATTACTCCTTATCCAAAACTGTTGAATTAAACTATGTATGTTGTGATATTAAAACATTGTTTGGGAGGATTTAATTTATAATTTCCTAATGTTAAATTAATTATGGTATTGTTTTATGTTTGGTTTGTAATAAAAGGTCTACCCAATTGTTTTATGACTTGATATATTTATATATTCACTGCTATGAGTTATTGTACAGAAAGATAAGGATAAGCAAGCAATTAATAAAAACTGACTTGATTTTTTAAAATATTTTATTTATTAGAAACAAAGTTCTACCTTCCAAATTAACAATATGGCAAAATAGTTATTTTTAAAATTCAAACTTTTAATCACAAGTTTTATGTAACCTGATTACTTAATATCAATCCATGCCTGTCCAATAAAACTTGTTTCCACACAATGGAAGACGATCTTTGTGATACCCAAATGACTCCTTACAGAAGTGGTAATGTTTTTTTTAAATCTTATACAAAATGAGCTTGAGATAAAAAAATGTTCTGCTGAAAATGACCTGATTTCACAGATAAAATTTTGTTATTAACTTTATATAGTCCAGGGGATACCAAACTTTTTGAGATTTCGCCGCCCTTTACGTGATATTTTCTGTGCGACGCCCCTGTACTCAATATTTAAAAAAAAAAATTGCCCAAATTAGATTTAGTGGCATTTTTTAAAAAGAAAATTGTCATTACTAGCCCATATTAAGGGAGCACTTTCACAAGAAAAATGTTTTCTTGTACGATGTATTCCATTCTTTAAAATAAATCCGAGTACACTTATTGAAATTTTGCATGTTTCATTTCACTATAAATTTTAGTTTTTCCATATAGTTGCGACGCCCCGGACCAAGAACGGTGATGCCCCAAGGCGGCATGATGCACAGTTTGGGAACACCTATTAGAGTCCTTATTTTTTTTCTGTTTTTCAGATGCTTATGCAGATTTTTCTCTGCCTAAATGAGAGCTTTAGAGATGTACATAATTCCAGTAATTTAATTAAAAACAACACTTTTGAATGTCTTGTTTGACAGTCAGAAGTGTTTAATGCTAAGAAATGAACTAAATACATTCCTGACAATTGTCCACTTACCCCATATGATTAAAATTAAATATGAAAGCTTGTAAATTTGTGATCCACCTTAGAATTTTCACTATTTGTTACAGATGGTTCATTAGCTATGCCACTGTAGAATTGTACATGAAAAAATGAAAAACATTTGATCAAGTTAGTGTTTGTTCTAATCAGTTGCATATATTATAGCCAATGCCTCACTAATTAATTATTGTCAAATAGTTTTGCTCGTGTGGGTGAAGTATTTGACTTGCATACATCATTGACTATTTCTCACCCCCAGTCTCCTGTGCTAACAACACTCCCTATCCTGACGAAGATTTGTCTTTTAAATGATTTTTTTTATACCTAAAACTATTCTTAAAATTGGAACTGCTTTGAATGCTTGTTTTAGTATTCAAGAGACTTCATTCATCAGAGTCACTCGACCAAAAAAATGTTATCAGCTGCTTAAGATTCTGTGGGAGTTGATTTCCAAACAGCAGTTTAGTTATCAAGTCTGCCCCAGTACTTACAAACACTGGTAGTTATTACTGTTTGGTGGATTTCATTTTGATAAGGGGGAAGGTAGGGGAAATATCTTCAGCAAAGCAAGAACGAGGGAAAGAAAACAATCACTGTCTACAAAAGATCAATTTGTAGAAATAAAATACAGAACCAAAAACATCAACAACCGGTGGCTTGCAATAAGTGGGTCAAATTCCAAAAATAAAAAGTTTTCAATCGTCGAATAGTCGCAAAGCCAGTTGAGTCAACTCTATACATTGTGACAAATAAATTTTTTAGCACAGGAGTTAACCATCCATTTGGGTTATGCGCCTTTTACTAACTATGCTAATGTGTTAGGGATGAGAAGGTTGGATTTAGAAAAAGTGTACACGTTTATGTGAAGGGATAGTGGAAAACAAAACAATTTTGGAAAAAACACCCTCAATACACCTGGCTGGAATTAGCCCTCTGATCTCCCTGTCATCGGCAGTAAAATCTTTTGCGGGTGTGATGCCTTAGACCAGTGGTTTTCACCCTTTTTTTGCTTGCTTACCCCAAAAAGTTTTTTTTTTTCAAACTTTGTGCCCCCATTGGATTTTATAATATACTCAGTAAGTATAGCCTATCAAGGAACTAAATAAATGCATGTTCCAATGATTTTGCGGATTTATTGCTGTTTAAATCAATAAAAAATATATGGGATTTAAAATTTTATTAATAATATTAAAACCCGTCAGCATAGTTAGCTAACGCGCTAATTTCATGTGAGCTTGACTACAGAGGTTCAAATCTTGGTCGAGTGTGGGGGGGGGGGTATCCTAAATTATTTTCCATTCTCCCTCCACACAAATGTGGGTTCACTTCCTCTAAATTCAACCTTCCCAATTCCTAACCCATTAGCGTAATCATTATTTAAGTGTATAACCCAAACGGGTAGTAAGACGGACTAGATATAAAAATATATAAAAATACAAAAAAAGTACAAATATTTATTTAATGATTACAAATAACCATTCATTGACGTGCCTGGTCTTGTTTTCTTGAAGCTAGTAGGTCAATCTGAAGACGAGAGCTCTGAGTGCAAGGATAAGGCCTGGCCCAGCTCAGGAGTCATACCATTCCTCTCCTTAGTTTTTATTGATGTCAATGTTAACACAATTAAGTAGATTGAAATGGAAGAAAATTTGAAATAGCAATGTCACTTTAAGTCCTTGAACTCATGGCGAGCTGCTGTTCAGCAATAGCAAATCGACATTTTGATTGTTGCTTTTAGAATGCTATAAGCAGAAATTTCAATAAAACCTCATTTAAATTTGGTGGAAAGTTCAGATGAAGTGACTAGAGATGTGCAAGAACAATTTTTTCAATTCAAGACTAGAATGTAAAAAAGTATCGAGACAAGAAAACAATCCTTTGAAAGTAAAACCATTTAAATTATGTTTATTAAAGTAAATAATATAAAGTTTATAAAGTTTCTTTTTGACATTTGAGCTAGCGCTTGCTTTAAATTATCTTATATATAGTGCAATCATACACATTTTAAATGAAATTAATAAAATAGGGATAGGTAGTTACAATGAACACCATTTATAATTTAATTTTGTAGTGTAAGAGCTTATATTGTCAAAGTGTGATAGTGAAAAACAATATTTATAGCCAAAACATTTCTTAATGAAGGATTAGCGTTCAGTAGGGTTTGTACGCAAATTAAATAATATTTAGCACCGCATCTTACTACCCGGTCGGGTTATACGCTTAAGTACTAATTACGCTAATTGATTAGGAATGGGAAAGGTTGAATTTAGAGGAAGTGAACCCGCATTTGCGCGGAAGGAGAGTGGAAAACCATTTAGGACCCCACCCCCCAGTTCACCCGACCGAGATTCTAACCTCGATCTCCCCGTCCTCAGCGGTTGAGCCCAACACGACTAGCGCGTTAGCCAACTACGCCACCGAGGCGGGTCGCAAATTAAAAACAATTTGACATATCCCTTTGGGTATGCATACCACAGGTTGAATACCACTGCCTTATAGACCATGTGACCACCAAAACAGATAAGACACCTTGTTGAAAGTCATTTTACTCTTAATTATAAACAAAATTAACATCTGTAATAGCTCACTCTATTGTGAGGGAAGTTAGAGTTTGAGAGAACTGAGGGAGTTTTATATTAAACAGTTTTCAACCCTCCTTCCAAACAAATGTTTGCAAATTTTCTTTAAAATTCTACCACCCTCATTTGAAACTCATTAGTATAATTACTATAAATGCATATAACTTCAGGTGGTGAAATGTGGAAAAAAGTTACAATAAAATAATTTATAATATTAACAATACGATAGTTACAGAATCTTATAAAAATATAAATATGTATTAGTAATCTCGGATGTTATGAAGAATTGATGTTTAAAATAATTTCCTTTTCAATTCTGATGAGCATGGTACTAGCCAAAATTTTTTTAAATTCCAATGTTTATTACTACCCGTCCAATGTTATGTAATGATAAATTGATATTCGTGTTTAAGATTTTTTTTAAAATATGTATGGGGACAAGTTTGAGATTTTTAGATTTTTCCGTTTTGGATCCTGATATTTTAGCAGGGTGTATACTTGATCTTGAAAAGAAAAAAAAAAATCATCTTAGAATTACAGGTTTTCAAGACAATTTTTCCAGGCTTGAAATATCCTGTTATTACTCACTATAGTAATATAATTATAATATACCTGTATTAGGGATTTTTATTAAAAAATGTAACTATCAAAGGTGATTAATGGAGTGGGAATTTCTTTCAAACACAGCTATAGTCATGTTTCATGATAAAGTCATGTTTTCCTACAATTCAGCTGAGATTAGCGATTTTTATAGATTACAAAATTACAATCACAGGATTTTACTTTAAAAATAATGTTCAAGTAAATTTATTTCTCTTTTGCTATTTGTAAACAACCGTTTTAATTTTTTAGATAATTCACTTATCGTTTTTGACCAAATATTGAATTACTATTGATTACTAACTTTGTTTAATAGTTGACTGTTCATTACTTCACAACCTGTTTAATTCACATGATACAAATTTAAAATTATTTTTTTATTTCATTTTGACAAAACAACATAGAATTTAAAAATATTTTAGCTTTTAATTTGGCAATATTTTTTTCAAGTGGATCTTTTTAATATTTGATAATGAATTGACACTTTTGGTAAAGATCAACACTTAATATTGATCTCAATCGATAACTTATGTAAATAAAACTAACTCATGAGCATAGAAATGCAATTAATAACTTGTCAGAATGTTGAAAAGTAAACTTTTCATCAAAATGATGAATAAATCAAAATTTAAATTTTAGTACA
The DNA here is from genome assembly GCA_902151455.1 of Timema bartmani. Taxonomy (NCBI): domain Eukaryota; kingdom Metazoa; phylum Arthropoda; class Insecta; order Phasmatodea; family Timematidae; genus Timema; species Timema bartmani. Next base: position 41,213 of record CABFWB010003801.1, on the reverse strand, counting down.
CTGATTGAATAATTTTTTTTGTTTTATAATAATTATCTGCAACGATAATAGTTTAAATTATTTATGTTTTACTGTAGCTATCCGAATCCAAGACGACTCCCAGTTTTTCAATAGTTCTGGATAGATTTTTTGTAAGTGGTATTTATTTTATCGTGAATGAAGAAATTAATAATTATTGTAAACTTATTTTGTAATATTAACACTTTTTTTTACTTACAAAACAAAACACCTATGTTGACTTGAAATATAATGGTTGCTGAATTGCTAAGGAATTTTTTTTTGTTGCAAATATTGCTTTTGCATAAGAAGGTTAACTTTGAAAAAGTTTCATAAAAACAATGAGAAGTTAATTTTTACTAAGACAAATGATAATCGTTAGTGAAAATCTGACTATCATACATACCCTACTCCCCCTAAATATGAACATTTGACTCTACCATTAACGCTAGCTTCTATAACATGACACTTACACTTTCACTTTCACAATGATATACAGAAAATAAAATAATATAGAGTAAAGAGATATAGGAAGAAATCTAAGGACAAATATACAACAAACTGTTACTTTTATAAAGAGATAAAAACATTTCACATGTTACAAAAAATCTAACTGATTAACACGTCTGCTATAAATTAACCTAAGTAAGCCGCCATGACAGTCAAGCATAAACAAATTAGTGATAATTAAACTTAAGCATCTTTATTCTTATTTCAAAACTGATGATCTAGGAACATCTAATCAAAGATAATAATTTACTTGATATTATTCAAGAGTTAAATATTTTGTGGAGTTTCACAAATTAAAACTCAAGTTCAGCATCGCTAAAATTGTCTAGTAAACTCTTGTATTATTGTTTGTTTAAAATCAATTTGAGCTCTCTCATTACATCTTATTTGACAAGCGCTAGCTATGTAGGCAAAGTTTTAAGACTTAAATACATAACAATTTGATAATTCATTATTTGTTTTCAAAACTATTTTGATTATTGTGAATGGTTGAATTTTTAATATTGTAGTGGAATAATTGTAAAATTAACCAAAAACAGCGCAACGAAATAAAATTAAATTCGATTGCCCATCACTAGCCCCAACCCATTTGAGAAGTTAACCGTGTTGAATACTAAAGAGTGGTATCAAGATTTTAGTGTATAGTATCGATTATTGCGATACCAGTTGATACTATGGTTATTGAGTATCGTATTGGGCCACAACTAGGTAGTTGCTTTTAACGATAACCTAAAAAATAGCCTAAAAATCCGTGAAAATAACCAAATATCCTGTGATCTGTGTTATACCTTTAAAATCCGCGAAAATGGATAAAATCTCTAAAAAAAAGTCAGCCCTGCACAATTGTATTAATATTAAATGAAGATGTAAAATGTAGGCCTAATCCATTCATTAGTCTGTGATCTTAAGATGACCCCTAGATTTTGACGCTACAAATTTGGGGAAAAAACTAGTCTTAGATTCGGGTATATTAAAGAAAATCCTTGATAATTCCAGGTGTGTAGCCACCGTGTTTATTCATATGATAATTTCATAATAGGAGGAAGGAGGGGGCTTGGATTCCCTAGGTGTGTCACAAATTGATGAATATTATTAAATGTAATTAATAACTCAAATCAAATTGTAAATATTATAATAATACCTATATTTTCAAGTAGAATTGAGCGTCTTAGACAATATTTTTCAATTACTCAAAGTAACGACATTGAAAGTAACACCTTCTGTGGAAAAGAAAGTAAATTGATTTACATATAACTACGTGAAAATCAAAAAGACATATACTTATTTTTTATATTATTTTGAAATATGTTGTATATTGTTAGCCAAGATATTTATGTTTGGTTTATAACTTGTCTTCGACAGCACACACGATGCATTTAAATATAAGCCAAGACGATTTCTAACAGTTGACTTCACAAAGTTCATTGTGAAATAACATTTAATGACATGGTTGTCAATTTATTATTCACTTAAAAAATGTATACCACATTAAGAAATTTTTTTTTATTTCAAGGTGGGCTAAATAAATAAAATATTGCTTCAGTAGTTTAATTTTCTTCATATGGTGATATGAAAAGTTGTTAAATATCAAAAAGTAGTCATTAAATTCCAAAACACTGTTGATGTTGAGGACATCATGTAAAGAAAATTAAACTCTGTTTGTACTGAAGCCATGTTTGATTTATTTTGACCAAAAAATAGTTTTATATAAAACTGCCAAAAAAAACACCTTTTCTCACGTTGGTTAGGTTAGGCCTACAATGTCTTATTAAGTGTAAAAATACCATCAACTGGTATACAGTGGACTAATACCATTCTTGCAAGCTGTTTTGGTCAGTTATGTGGCAGGAAATATGTTAAGAGTCTAAACTTCTGATTAAATACTAATGAAAATGATTATACCCCTACCAAAAAAATACTTTAAATAAAACCAAATGCTGCTTGCCTTATCCTGATTCAATGCCATTGATAATTTACATAGAAATGAGAACTTTTATCACAACAAAACATTTGTTTTAGTTTATTCAGGTTCCATTGCAAATTACATTAAAAAAATAACAGAGCAAACATCTCTTGCTAGTTGTAGAAATGTGTTAACTGAATGAATAAGTGAGTAAGAAACAACAAAAGACAAAATTGAAAACAAACCAAAGTTGATTGTAATTAGACCCACAACATATAAGTCGATAATATATTAATTTATTACTTGTGACAAGTTAATTGTATTTTTTCACAGCAAACTTATAAAGGGTCTGGGGGAGAGATCAACGAATATGATTTTTAAATAAAATGTTGGCGTAAAGATCTTGGAAAGATAATTAATTTTTACTAATTTAACTCTACAAGTCACTAATTTATTTTCATAAATTTGCTTTAATCTGAAAATATTTCACTAAACATTCCAACAATAATTAGATTCGCAAGTACCTAATATATGAAGCAATGCCTTTATATAAGTGAAGCATGGTCACTGGTAGAAATGAAAAAGGATTAGAAGCATTTGAAATGTGGTGCTATAACAGAATGTTGAAATTATCATGAAAATTGATAAAAAAATAAAGGAAAAATATACCAATAAGTGTACATTAAATTAAGAAAGCCCACCTAGGTAAAGATGAAAAATGTGGGAAGAATCCAATGCACAAAGGTGACATCTTTCTTTCTTCTATAGTAGAAATAGTCACACACTTAAACATAAATGTTAACACAAATTGAGTAATATTTCAGCATTGTTGCCTTTATCAAATGTACAAAGAAAGTAAAATTTGGAAATGCTTACAAAAACAAAGAGTTAATATGATTGGTCATGTAGTCAGACATGAAGTATATGTTGAAGGAAAACTGCAAGAGGAGGACCAAGGATGGTATACATGAATTAGAGCAGAAGATGTTGGTAAGAACAATAGATGTAAAAGACTTGGCTCAGGATAAACAAAAGTGGAAAGCTGCCGCAACACAATAAGAAGATTGATGACAAATGATGAAGGAATAAAATCAAAGCAACACGATAATTACATTGTATTTTATATTTGCTTATTGTACAACAAAAATACAAATATTTTTAGACAGAAGTTACTTAATATTATTAAAACACAGCAAATAATTTAACTGTTATCAAAGTTTTAAAAAAGTAATAATAAAGAACATAGTGCTGATATAAATTATGAGAAAAAATAAAGTTTAAATTTTGCTGTTTTAAGTATTTAAAGGCAATTTTAACTGATAGACTTCATGTATCAATAACAACCATGTATTTCTTCCCACAACTTTGATAAGGTGTTGTCATAAAACTGAATAATGTGTAGTGTTTTGCACGATGAATAGTTCCACTCAATCGTTTATTTGAATTAAGTCTAAATCCCCCCGACCCCTCAGTGCTATGAAAAATATGCAAATAACAAAACTGATACCAAATCACATACAAATGAAGCGCTACAAACATTTATTAAAGGTAAAGATAAAAGATACTATTTTATAAGACTAAAAATGAGCCAACAATGGTAATTTTTGTGACTTGGTATCATGTATTTATGACCCTTTTTTCAAGTTGGTGATTTAGGAATGTTAACAACTTGTTTGCACTAGGGGTATTTCATAATTGTTCACACACCAAATAATATGGCAAGTGTCATTCATTCATTACACCACTCAAGCTCAGAAATGCCCTCCGGTTTGCTCTTGGTAAACCTCAATCACATCATCATTCTCCATTTCGAGCTGTTTGGGTGTCTCTTCATCATTTATTCGCCGTCCGTCAAAAAGAAACCTTAGCGATGTCACTGGCACGCCCTAAAACAGACATAAACAAGGTTATTATTCATACTCAGTTGATTGATACCAAATTTGAATATTTGTGATTTTTTTTAATGACCGAGACAAAAGTGGAATGTTGCATCTAATGACAAACATACTAAACATTTTTAAAAAAGAAAAATAATTTGCTAGTTAATTATTTATGCATTTAATTAAAGTAAGAACAATTTTATAAGAATTTTGTATATTAAGTTCTTGTGATTTTTTAACTACAATGGTGCCCCATCTAAAAGATACGTGATTTTTGGTGGTCAGAAAGTAGTGTTAAGAAATTACGTTAGCTTTCTCTGAAATTTATAAACTACTGTGTTATCATGCAGAAGGCACTCTGAAGCTATCAAAAAACTTGCATGTTTAACATAGTGTGGTTCTGCTGAGTCTGAATAATTAATATCAAATGGATGTGAATGTGAGTGCTGTTATATGCAGATGATACCATATCATTGGCTGAGTGGATTGTGTGACAAAGCAAATGTATGAAGGTAGAGTGTGAATAGCAAAAGGAAAGGGTAGGCCATGTAAGAGGTGGATAAATGTTGTAGATGAATGTGGGAAAAAGAGAATGATTAAGAGTTTTAAGAATAAAGGAGCCTGTATGACTTGATGTATGGATGTTGTTGAAGCGAAGGGAGTATGCAAGGATTGAGAAGTGTGGCAAAAGTTAGTGAGGATGGATTAATATGGAGTTGTTGTTTGAGCTATATGCACAGTTTTTTGCCTGCCTCATAAAGGAACGGTGTGATTTTATATGCCTACATATCATATGGATTAACTATGGATTGTGCGCCTGTAGTGGTGTAGGGGGAATTGTGAAGCATCTTGTTGCTAGAGCCAGTTTACAAAGGCTCTATGCAGAGCAAATAATGACACAGACAGTCATATGAATGGGCAAGTCAAAACATAGAAGGAATGATATTCATGTTTGTGACAATAGAAGAATATGAAAATGTACAGATATATTTGCATGAAAAACTTGCAAACTTTAGATGCATTCCTGGAACAAAGAGGCTTCATTGTGTTATTTCGTTGCAATCATGGAAACTCATAACAAAGGAATATTCTTCAGCAGAAGAGTCAAAACTTGAAAGTATTACACAAGTAAAGGACAGCTAGAAATGGATAAAATATATGGATTTGTAACTTGCTTGTCATTCCATGTCAAATCAACCAGGGGTCTGAACCTTCATGTCTCAGATTTGAATGATTTTTTTTTGTTTATGTCAGAATATTGTAATTCGCGCCTAAATACCCATGCTGCACTTTGTTTCACTCTGGTGGTAATCTTGTCAACTACTGTATATCAAGTCTCTTTTGTTTTGTCAATAATCGGTTGTATTTTTGTTGTCGCTAAAGATGAAGAATTATCACAAACAATAATTCTATTTAAAACGCTTTCAAAAGGTTATGGGCCCAGGATTAGTTCCTAATGCGTTGTTGGTTCCCTAAAGATAAGACGAATCAGTTTTGTTGTATTTTGTTGCTCGAGTTATCCAAAACTTGCGGGGCTGTTAACGTCATAAGAAAGTTTTTTTTTATGAACACATTAAGTTTTGTGTCATAATATTTGAGTGAACATTCTCACGGGAACATTCATGTTTATCAGTTAAACGAAAAAGTGAAGTTTCAAATAATTGTACGCAAGTAAGTTTATTTACTTAATAGAGTCCGTTTCTGTAAGAATAGACCTTGATCTTAACCTTGAACTTTAGTCACAATGTCGGAAAAGATCGACATATCAAGTGTTAATAAGTTTAATGGTAGTAACTACCAGCAGTGGAAGTTCCAGTTGACATGTGCTCTACGCGCCAAAGGTATTTTCAAAATCGCAAAAGGTGAGGAAGCTATGCCTACCGTAAATGCAAATAAGGCAATCGATCTATGGCAACAAAGGGACGCCGTAGCTATGTTTACTCTTACCTCGGCTATGGAGCTCAGTCAGATTGCCTTGATTGAAAATTGTAAATCGTCCTATGAAATTCTAAGCAAACTAGATTCTATTTATGAGCACAGATCAGAAACAAATAAAATGATAGTACATGAGCGTTTCTATCATTATCAGTGGAGCTCGGCCGATTCAGTGGCTCAACACATCGCCAAAGTCTTGCCCGACAAATAAAAGAGGTTGGAGATTCAGTCAGCGATCTAGCTATCATGACCAAGATCTTGAGTAGTCTACCTCTGAAATATAAGAGCTTCAGACAGGCCTGGCTTTCCATGAGTGAGGACAAACAAACCATCGCCAATTTGACATCCCGTCTGATTGATGAAGAGGCGAGCCTGACTAAGGGGGAAGAACAAGAAACTGCCTTAGCCTCTATAGCTAACCGAGAAACTAAATCTCGTGGACATAAACCACGATTTTATGAAGCAGGAAAACAAAGTAACCAAACCATAAGAAAACTTACCTGTTATAACTGCCAACGTAAAGGCCACCTTGCCCGTGACTGCCGGAGTGAGAAGAAAAATCGATCAGTCTCTGATAGAGGCAGAGCTGACCAGTCAAATTTTTCTGCTTTCAATGTTGAGGAAGCAAATGTATGTATTTCTTTTTCTGAAGAGAATACTTGGACCATGGATAGTGGGGCTTCCAGCCATATGACATGGCGCAGAGACTACTTTGACAAGTTTGAAGAGATTAGTGATGGTTCTTCTGTGCGTCTTGGTGACAACCACAAGCTCTTTGTCAGAGGGAAAGGTGATGTGATGATTCGTAAATTGCTGAATGGTCATTGGTATGACTCGGTCATTAGAGACGTCCTATTTGTTCCGGAACTAAAAAGGAACCTCATGTCTGAAGGAAAAATCACCAAGCTAGGAATGAAAATAGTAAAATCAGACAATTTTGTTGAAGTTTTTGAAAAAGGAAAGTTGGCCGCTTGTGGTGAACGCCAGCCAAATAACCTGTATAAAATGCTTTTTCAGACTCTAACCTCAAATGAAGCCAATTCTGTCACTCAGACTAGTTTGAAGCTATGGCACGAACGCCTCGGCCACATCAATGTTAGAGCTTTGAAGGAGTTAGTCTCAAAAGGCTTAGCCGAGGGTGTAGATCTGAGTGATGTAGACAATTTCTTTTGCCCTGGCTGTGCATATGGAAAGAACCACAAGCTCCCGTTCAACAACCCAACCCACCAGAAGATGAAGGTTGGTGAGTTAATATACAGTGATCTTGGTGTCATGCCAGTCGAGTCTGTGGGAGGAGCTAAGTACTTTGTTACCTTCAAAGATGACTACTCTGGCTATAGAGTAGTATCGTTCATTAAACATAAAAGTGATACATTACAATGTTTTAAAGATTTCTGTAAGATTGTAGAAACAAAATACAAGCGAAGTGTGCAAATACTCCATACAGACAATGGTACAGAATACATCAATGTGGAATTTCAGGATTTTCTTGCCTCAAAAGGGATCATCGCTGAGAGAACAGCGCCATACACACCCGAACAAAACTCTCGCTCAGAGAGAGATATGCGCACAATTGTTGAAAGTGCCAGGGCGATGCTTTGCAGCAGTAGCCTCCCTCAAGAACTTTGGGCGGAAGCCGTAAATTGTGCTGTATACATATTAAACCGTACACCTACAAAGCAGGCACATAACTCCACACCCCTGGAACTGTGGACTGGCAAAAAGCCTCAGCTGTCGCATGTAAGGACATTTGGATGTGAAGCCTATATGCTGGTCCAAAATGAAAGAAAGAAGTTGGATAAGAAATCCAAGAAGATGATACTTGTTGGATATGATGGAAATTCTACCAACTACAGGCTGTACGATCCTGACACTAAGAAAATTAGAATATCAAGAAATGTTCTCTTCAATGAAGCAAAACAAGGTTTTGAAAAACCTATCCACTACGTGCCCACGAAAATTGACTGTGACGAAGAAGCTGAAGTCGAGAGCCAAGAAGACTATGAGACTAAAAAGACATCTCCAGAGCCAGAGCTGGGTGAGCCACCAGTAGAAATTCTCCAAGAGGATGAATCATACAAGATGTCTAGGCCTACTCATAACCTCAGACCTCGTAGTGTTTTAAAGCCACCAGCAAGATTCACTGAGAATCTTCTCTGCGTTGAGGAAGATACTCCTAGTACCTATTCTGAAGCTGTTACATGCCCGGACAAATTCAAGTGGGAAACTGCTATGAAAGAGGAAGTTGATGCCTTAGAGAAAAATGACACATGGACAATGGTGTCAATACCTGAAGGGAAGAAACCCATCGGCTCAAGATGGGTCTTTAAAATTAAAAGAAACTCTTTGGGTCAGATTACGAGATATAAAGCACGTTTGTGTGCAAAAGGTTACACACAAAAGTTGGGAATAGACTACAATGAAACATTTTCCCCCACGACTCGCTATGATTCGATTAGAGTGCTCCTCTCTGTTGCAGTTAGATTTGACTATGAACTAACCCAATTTGATGTCAAAACAGCATTCCTTAATGGAGATCTTGAAGAGGAGATATACATGAGTCCTCCAGAAGGGATACAGGTGGATTCAAATGTTGTTTGTAAACTCAATAAGAGTCTTTATGGTCTGAAGCAATCGTCACGATGTTGGAACCGCAAGTTCGACCAATTCATAAAGGATTTTGGCTTCAGGCAATTTAATGGGGACAAGTGTATCTACAAAGCCGATGTTAAGGGGAATCGTGTCTTTCTAATCCTTTTTGTCGATGATGGTCTTGTGATGGGGCCGAATAAAACATCATGTAACGTTGTAATCAATGAGTTGCAGAAAGGTTTTGAGATCACGACATCATCAGTAGAATTATTTGTGGGGATGCAGATAAACTACAACAGAGAAGATGGTACACTCTTCATTGGCCAATCAACCTACATACACCAGATTGCCAAAAGATTCAATCTCCAGGACGCTAATCCTTGTAGCGTGCCTGCAGATTCCAGTATTCGCCTACAAGCAGCAGCAGAAGACCAATTAATGAAGCATGTACCATACAGGGAAGCAGTTGGCGCATTAATATTTATTAGCACAGTCAGTCGACCTGATATAGCGTTTGCAGTGGGGCAAGTCAGCAAATATTGCAACAACTTTGACAAAAACCACTGGAACAGTGTCAAGAAAATTATTAAATATCTCAAAGCCACAGCCAATTATGGAGTCATGTATCGAAAGTCCGAAGACCCAATTACTATTGTGGGATATTCAGACTCTGATTATGCCGGAGACCTTGATACAAGACGATCGACAACGGGCTACATATTCAAGATCTCGGATGGTCCTATTAGTTGGAGCAGTACCAGACAACAAACAGTAGCCCTCTCAACCACCGAAGCTGAATATATGGCAGTCTCAGCAGCATCTAAAGAAGCTATGTGGCTTAGAACTATGTTCATGGACATCTTTGAAGAAGCCGCTGCACCAACGGTGATCTTTGTTGACAATCAAAGTGCCATAAAACTTGTGAAAAATCCAGAATACCACAAGCGTACCAAGCACATAGATATTCGCTACCACTACATTCGGGAGCGATTTGAACATGGGAACATCGAGCTGAGATACACCGCATCAAAGGATCAGCTTGCCGACCTCCTTACGAAGCCATTACCCCGTGAGATTTTTCAACGACTGTGTGCTGATCTGGTAACCGAGTCTTCCTGAAGTGGTGAATTAATTTTGTTTGTATGCTCAGTGTGTGTGTATATATATAGTGTTTAACAATGCAACTATGACATTAGTAACTTTCTTTTTGGGTGTTCATTAAGGGAGTGTGTCAGAATATTATAATTCGCGCCTAAATACCCATGCTGCACTTTGTTTCACTCTAGTGGTAATCTTGTCAACTACTGTATATCAAGTCTCTTTTGTTTTGTCACTAATCGGTTCTATTTTTGTTGCTACTAAAGATGTAGAATTATCACAAACAATAATTCTATTTAAAACGCTTTCAAAAGTTTATTATTTGTACTTATGAAGTGTATCAAAAGTACAAATTTATTAATTTTTTGCTACTGTAGTTTTCTTTTAATCAATTTATAAAAATTGCAAAACTAGCCAGATTTTGTTTCGTTTTGAAACAGAAAAATGCATGTATATCTGCCATCAATGGTGCTCTTTTATGGTTCCTTTGAAGGGCTTTAATTTGATATGTAGTACAACATACTTTTAAAAAATAGTTTTTTTAACTTGCTTTCAAAATTTTGATTTTTGAAAATCTCAAAAACACCATCTTTGATTTTTTTCTAAAAATATATATTATTCTTACATGTATTGGCTAGAGGTGTACTAAATTTGAAGATGGAAAAAATATAACACTCCTATAGTGAGATTAAAATAACTGCTCTTCACAAACTTGCATGATTTGAGATACTACAAATAGTTTACACTGTATAGGAACATATATAAATATATAGAAGAGGGCTGATCAGAAAAAGTTACATGTCCTATTAATTAACATTGTGATGTAATTGAAAGCTCAAATGTGGGAGACACTACACAGGAGGGGAAGGAGAGCCCCTTCAAGTACTCAAAAGACTTGTAGTTTTGAAGACGAGATATAGTTGGTGCGATGCGAACTCTAGGGAGTGTTATAAACAGAACATTTAAGCAAAGTCAGTGCAAGAACTGTTGAGACTAATAGTACAGTGACAGTAACTGATGGCCCTTCTTAAATATCTCTAAAACCAAACTTGTCAACCAACATCACCCTGTAAATTATAGTTAATTGGTGTCATCTAATTTCCAATAAATTACCATTAGTAACCCAAACAATTATCTATCCCTACTTGACCCTAATCTACTAGCCCAGCTTGACAAATTAACCGATGAGGTGGGGTGGGGTAGCGACAATACCTTATAATCTTATTAATAAAGTTCATATTACACAATTTAAGGAAACAAACATGATCACATGCTATAGTGCTTAAGATAGTGCTTAAGCAAAGCACACCAGCTGTTAATGTATTCTAATTCATAAAAAAAATTATATTTTATTCTAAGAAAGTTTATGACCCTTATTATGTATAATATTTAAAATATGAAAAGTTTGATATTTGAGGTTTAGAAGACATAATTAACCTAACATTTGGAAATAAAGTAACTTACTTAACATTAGATTTAATTTGACAGAAAAATGAACACAAGTTGTTAGTAAATTATGAAGTTATTGATATTTTAAGTAATTACAACCCAAATCATAGCAACTATTTAAGCAATTTAAAAAAATTGCATCATATGTTCATTTGTGTACAGAAAAAAAGGGCGGGGAAGAGCTATAACTTGTATTTACCTACAAAAGAAAAATATATAAAGGAAATCTGAGATGTAAGGGCACAGAGATATTCCCAAATTAGGTGATTTGACCCGAAATTATCCATCAACAGTCACAGAGAAGCCGCATAGGGTAGCAAGATAATTTTAATAACATTTAATTTTTTTAAGTTATTTTTATTTATTTATTTATTTATTTAGCATGTCTTACTACTCGTTCGGATTATACGCTTGAGTACTAATTACGCTAATGGGTTAGGAATGGAGAATGTTAAATTTAGAGGAAGTGAACACGCATTTGTGTGGAGGAAGAGTGAGAATCCATTTAGGGGACACCCCCCCCCCCCC
>CABFWB010003801.1:0-28163 GCA_902151455.1 Timema bartmani | reverse complement strand
ACTTGTCCTTCAAATAACTAAAGGATAGTAATGGGAGCGGCAACCGACCTTCCCCCCGCCAGGGAAGGGGGGGGGCGCGTGAGTTTTTTGTTGTGGAGCGGGGGGGGGGGGGGGGGGGGAATTTAGCTAGAGGGGCATGGAAGGAATCTAGAATAGTTTTGTTGCTAGTACACTCAGGGGTTTTAAAACAGTTGTTAGTAATTTTATAACATGCATCAGGTTTGGGTTATTACCATTTTACACCAAGCAGGTTGAGATGAATTTAGATCAAAGTATTTGTCTGGAGGTAAAGTAAACAATAAAACAGACTGGACACAAATGGCATCTTTGCATTCACCACTAGTGTGGGTCACTCATAATAATAGGGAGACATATAGTTTGAATGCATGAATTTAGTCCTTCAGTTTCATTTTTATTTTGTACCATATTTTCTCAAAAATAAGCCCACAAAGAATATCACACTCACAGATAGGATCAAATGTATGTATACCAAGAATAAGAGGGACCAATAAAACAGAATTTCTTCTCAATTCCTTAATATTTATATTTCCTGCAAAATATATTATTATCATTATTAGCACCGCGTCTTACTACCTGTTCAGGTTATGCGCACTTACGCTTATGTGTAAAGGTAAAGTGATTGCGAGATGAAATGGAGGACCTACAGTTTAATGTGGGATCCAAACCACAGGAGGCCTGGCATTTCACATGTCCACAAGTTGTGATTAATACATGTCTTGTCAGAGGTGAAGGAAGGGTTATGGCCATCAGATAAATCTATGCCTGGACCGAGGATTGAACCCCGGACCCCCAGGACAGAAGTCTGACACCTTACCCCTAGACCACCAGGTCACCTAAATATAATGTTAATTTTGAAATTAGCATTATTGCTACTTCTTAATCTTAGGTTTGGTTTTATCTTAAACTAGAGAAGGGCCACTCGAATCCACTGGATTCGATGATAGAATCTTTCAAATCATAAGCAAAGCATAATATTTTGAGTTCAAAAATGACTTAGGCGTATTTGAAAAGCACAACTTAATACATAATCTTTATTTTGTCGGACAAAAGAGATAAGAATGAATACTTTTTTTTAAATAATAATTGTTAGGTGTAGAAAATCTAATGCCTAATAACCCTACCCTCCCACCTCTATGGGAAACTTGGACTCGACCATTTCAGCGCATAGTCACTTCTGAAACTTTCACCTCAAGAACAATCTTCTAAATATTTTAACTAACACATTAAAACTCTTCAAATACTGAAATCAAAACTAGAATTACAAATAAAACTTGAAATAAATCAAACAAATTACGGCTTTTTTTAAATAGAAATAAGAACACACTACACACAATACAAAGTCAGCCGCCATGATATAAATGTTTACTCACCAAAGTGATGATTAAATAAAGACACTGTTAATTCTTACTACCCAACTGGTTTTAATTATCTACAACTATGCAAAGAACCCCAATTTATTGCATACAATCCTTAAGTTAGATATTTTGTTGGGTTTCGTGAAAAATAAATACTGTCAACAGTTAGACACTGATAAAACTGTTTATGTATACCGGCCTATGTATTGTATATCGATTGTTTGTTTAAAATCGATTCAGGTAATCTTATCACTTAGTAAGCACTATTGAGTTTTAAGAAATCCAATAACGACTTGCTAATCCATAATTTGTTTTTAAATTGATTTTAACTAAGAGTTTTTTTAAAATATGTTATTGAAGTAACTGTAAAAATATTCAAACATAATCCTGCCTAAGAAAATGGGAATGAACATATTACAAGCGTCGAAAATATGTTTGTGTTTTAAATAGAACGTATTCTCAAAAATCGATATATCGCAATAATAGAATATATTTCTTGTTTTCTACGCTAAGATAGATATAAAAGAAAATGATAATAAAACATACTTAGGCATTATTGAGTTCCCAATATTTCCAATGTAGGTTTAATCGTTAAGCATGTGATTTTAGTCTATAAAAAAATATGTATTTTTATTTTTGCTTTTTTATTAAAATAAATTATAATCCTTCAATAATGATTAAAGTTAATTAAAAGGTAACCTAACCTGTTTGTTTTTTCACATGTTTTTTTAGAAACTTAACTTATTCTATCAACACTTAAAAATAACTAAAAGACACTGAACATTTTATTGATTTGATTTTTAAACAATGGAGACCATTCATAATGGATACAATCAAGGATTTTGTTGATATTATGGGAATGGATACAAATCAGGCTTTTTATTTGTGGTGCTTGTTTAAGAAAATGTTTGAATGGGGACCATTCAGTATGGATACAATTCAGGATTTTGTGGATATTAGAGAATGGATACAAATCAGACTTTTTATTTGTGGTGCTTGTTTAAGAAATGTCTGAATGGATACAATTCAGCTCCCCCAAAATTTCTAACAATTTGCTAAGATTCAGATTAGAGATTCAAAAATAAAATGTAGATTCGGATTCGAGAAAGTGTAATCAAACCATCTCTATCTTAAACATGATTGGCCATTTTGAGTATTCCAAATTTTGATTAACTAATAATTAAAGTTCTTGCCATTTCATTTTGGTGACCATTTTTACTTCTTTGACAACATTAAAAAATCTGGTACCAAAATCATACATACATACATACATACATACATACATACATACATACGAAGGAATGAAAAGTCTGAGACCAAAATCATATATAATAGGAAGGAATGAAAAGTCTGGGACCAAAATCATACAAAGTAGGAAGGAATGTCCCAAAGGTCTTCTCGGCAACCCTAAAATATGGTGGTTCAATTATGCTGTGAGCCATTATATTTGGCACCCAACATGGATAGGAATATTAATGAGAAAGTCTGAACAATTATTTTTTTAAAAGCCATAGTAGTGGGTTGATCTTATAGTTCTTTAGTATAGTAATCATAAATTAATTTAAAGTGATGATCGCATTCATTTTAAACTATTATTGGCAGAGGGTAGTTATAATACACCAGCCTAGAATATAATGCCTATAATATAATGTTTTAAAATAATTATTAAGAAACTATCATCTTTATTGGTTTTGCAGAGCTCCACAAAACGAAAACAAATCATATTTTGAACATTATTTTTTAACCCAATACTATTTCTAATGAACATTATTGGTAAGCTAATCCCCCTCTCTACAATGTTTTTTCCTCAGATTACTTAATTTTAGTTACTAATAGTTAAACTCGAAGTTTTATACTTTGACCTACTCACCACTCGCTCACTATAAGATTTTTTCAGTTTTCCCATTTGTGTAGTCATCTTTACACGAAAGTGAATTTCATTTGAATCCTGCAACAAAAATAAAATATTTTAAATAACATTGTGTTGGTTAACAAAAATTGGTGTAAAGTGATGCAATTAGGGCCAAGCCTTCGACTTTGACTCCAATTCCTTTATTTTTCTAATGTCCAACTTTGAATACATAAATGGCTAAAGTATATTATGTCACCATTCCCGAGCTACATTCGGGGTCACTTTTAAATGTTTATATACGCAAGATCCCAAGATTCACCCGGGTATAATGCTCTGTGAATATTTCCTTAAGACTGTCTTGGTTCATAAAAAAATTCAAGATGGCAGCAGCTCTCATATTCTATATCACTGGAAGGAGGAGGATGATGAACGGCAAAATCTTCCAATTTTTCAAGAAAACAGTAGAATCAATGTGAATATTGCTAGGGAAAGTTAAATTTTTGAGTGCTTTGGGCTATTTTTTAATTTAGAGATGATGAAAACAAAATCTGAAACTAACTGATATGCAGCCTTCACTATTTCAGACCTGCAGCATAAAGTTAAGCTCAAACCTGATTCTATCTGGAACAGTTGGACCACTTTGAAGCTCTTGGAGTAATGATCCAATATTACAATCATCATTTGCCCGTCAACTGCTAAGTAGAAAGAAGTTTTTACAGATTTTGAACATAAATGACAATTCCAAATTCATACCATGAAATCATCATGGCCATGACCCTTTGCATAAAATAATACCATTTTATGACTTTTGAGTAAAACAATGTCATGAATGTTTCTACCCAGAAAGAAATTTGACAATAGACAAAGGTATGTGTCCGTTTTGAGATCAGCTTTCTCCTTTACAAGAAAAATAAACCACACAAATATAGCATAAAGTTTTACATAGTTGCTGATAGTAAGTCAGGTTATGTAGTGAACATTGTGGTGTACTCAGGACTAGCTGTAAACAAAGATAATACCATTCCCAAATTAGTTACACGACTTTGTGGAAACCTACTTGGCAAAGCCCACACTATTTATATGGACCGTTTTCACACAAGTCCAGAACTATTTGATCGCCTATGAAAAGAAAAAACAATTAATGTAGGTACTGTAATGAAAAATAGAAAAGGTTTACCCAAGGATCTCATATATATGAAGCTAAAAAAAGGTGAATTTTAATTTCATAGAAGTAAACATTTGTTTTGTTTGAAGTGGGGATACTCATGATGTGTACATGTTAACGATACATAAAACTAGCGCCCTGCACAGTTCAATCAAAATCAAAAACAGGTGTGGAGCAAAACATGAAACCAGACATTGTTTTAGATTAAAACACAAACGAAACCAGTGTCGATCATGGTGACCATCTACTGTTATATTAACCATTCCACAGAAAAACCATAAAGTGGTGGAAAACGGTATTTTTCATCTCCTCACCTTGGGAGTAGTCAATGCATTCATACTGTGTAAAAAAGTCAGGTGATAATTTTCATCTGGTTGATTTTGTAAAAAATCTTTCCTTGGAGTTTTCTGAGAAAGGTGGTAAAGAGTTTCAAACCAGTCAACCTTCAACATGTAGGCTTTATGCACATCACTTCCCAAAACAAATTCCACCAACAAACAAAAAATCTAATCCTACTAGAGTGTGTAAGGTTTGTTCTGACAAATCAAAGAAACAATGTGATAAAAGAGTAAGAAAAGAAACTAGATGGTTCTGTGAAAACCATAATGTAGCATTGTGTGTGCCAAATTGTTTTGCTCTCTACCATACTAAAGCAAATTATTGTTAGACTGAAATGTAATTTTTGTTCATTATGTATTTAGAAATTCATTTATGATCATTTTTCCCAGGTTTTTTAAGAAAATGTGTATAAATAACTTTCTAAAGAATTTTATTTTGTCTAATATACACTTGAAAAAAAAGTTTTACATACAAAAAATAACACATGATTTTTTTCATAATTGATTTATATATAAAAAAAAAGTCCATAGCTGATGCATGTGGAGAATATTTACATATCACAACCTTTTTCTTTTGATATGACCCATATTCAAAAAGGAATGTGAATTAGTTTGGCTTTTCTACATAGCAATAATTAAACTTTTACTATAAGATGAAATATCTAGCGCAGAATTAAAGAATGTCTGTTTGCATGCAAGAGACTGTAGCCTACTTAAATTTTATTTTTTTTAACCATGAATCATATTTTCATGACTTAAGAATTTATCTAGATATTTTGAATTATTGGCGAAAATTATATGCATGATAAAAAAAATTAATATCCTTGACCGATTGTGCCAATATTGGCTGATAAATGGGATTGGTTATCGGCATCGGCATGGTCCTGCCCTAAAAATAGCCTTGTTCTTTGACTATATTGGAGGGGAGGGGAGGGGGAGAGAGAGAGAGAGAGTTCCAATGCCAGGCACACAAAGAGTATTTGCTACCCACCTAAGGAGAAAAGTGGAAGGGAAGGGGAGTTTAAGCTGAAACATTGGTAGCCAATGACTCATTGTTCTCATATTATCAACAACTATGTTAGGCTGGTTTAGTGAAGGATAGAGATCCTACATTCAATAGGTATACGCCATTCACGACCTAAGTTTACTTGGATGACAGCTCAAAAAGTAACTAAAAAATAGTCCCTAAAATATCACTACGCCAACAGCTGATATCTGCCACTGTCACTTGGGACAGCTGTTATGAAAACATATGGTTATGTAGAGTAATGTGATAGTTAACCACAGTAATTTAGGCCAATATTATGCCTCAAAGAATTTTGAAATTGAAATTTTTGAATGACTTGGTGATCTGTAACTTCTCTTCTTTTTTTCTCCTGGGAACTCATTATCAAAAAAACACACACAAATCTATCCACAAATAAAAAGAACCCCTTATAAAATTTCGTGAGATTAAAGTTAGATTAAACTTATATTTAAGTTTGATAAAAGTTTAAAGTTAGATTAAAGTTAGATTAATGTTAGTTTAATGTTATTTTAAAGTAAGTTTAAAGTTATATTAAAGTAAGATTAAAATTAACCAAATTAGGCCTAATATGTATTCGAACTAAAGAGAAAATATCTGTATACACAAAGTTATTCTTAAAATAATTAGTAATATGATCTAGGATTAAGTTTTTTTACGTTAATACAGAAGCCCAATAATTAAAATAAAAGGTAATTTAACTTAGTTATAAATTATTATAAGTTAGAGTAAGGCGTGGACCTAACAAACTAGAGACTTAATTTAAAGTTAAAAATATAATAAACGCGCACAGTAATAAATTCTATGAAATATATTTAAATTAAACAAAGTCTTAATATTTATTTGAGGTCGTCCACAAAGCTTATTTATCCTTCTATTCAAGTTAAAATAATTATTATTCCGAGCACTTTCACAAAAGGTCTAACAAATATGGCTTTAAAATGGCGACCAACGAATATTAGCCATGTGGTTGATGATGACGCGGACAAGTTGTTTAAAATGGTGTATCCTCGCAGCAGACGATTATATTTTATTCAGTTAAATATTTCTAAAAACAATAAACTAATAATAAAATAGTTAATCATATATAAAATAAATTACAAGTATTTTATCTTTACCAAGTAAATACGATGCCTTTATTAAAAGGTATTAATGCATGCACTATATTACACATCATAGATAACATTCCAAAACAAAGAATAGGTACTTTTAATATATGTTTAAAATATTGTTTCGAATTGGGTAAAAAGAAATTGTTAAAAGTAATGAAATAATGTGAGAAAACTTAAGTTTAAATTATTTTAAATGTAAAATATAACATGTAATTAAAAAACTTAACATTCATAACAAAACAGTGTTCTTTTACAAGTGTTGGTAACCTAAAACCTAAACATATGATTTTTGAACTGTCATCCAGGTAAAGACCTATCGTGAATGAATTATACCATTATTTATGATGCATTGAATGAGGGTGGGGGCAATGGTGCCAACTGAACAATCTGGATAGGCCTACTACTTGTAGTGTAATTTCACCTCTTCTACAGTCATGATCCAATCAATTATGATATTAGGCTAAAAGTAATATCCTGGGCTTGACTGGTGATAAAGAGTTGCTACTTGAGTACTGGCTTCCTTATCCTCCACAGATCACATTACTCTAGATATTAGTTACCATAGCATACCTGTTCAAACATATTTCTCACTAATCTGCTTTCTACTCAAACACATAATATACTGTAGTCAGTAAATATTAATGTACTGAATGAGCAGAATTTACAGTTTTCAATGCAATACTGTAAAGTGTTCCTCAAAGATGGTGTTTATTATTAATCCAATAAATCATGTCATAAATTTATTCAAGTTTAATATAAATATTGTATGAACTCTAATAAAGAAATTAAAATGTATGTATTTTACCAAATAATTAATATTATATTTATTATGACATGAATGTGAAAGAGTCCTTTAGGGATAATAATATTGCTTCTGTATTTATGTACTCTCTAAAATTAATAATTAGTTTTTTCATACTACTGCTCTCAATTTAAATACTGTACTAATACTTTCTTCAGAAACAATGTGCTAGACAGCGTTAAGCTTGAAAATTATACCATATTTTCAGGAATATCTTTGGAAAATAGAACTATAGGTATCTGACATCCCAGAAAGAAACA
This sequence comes from Timema bartmani, assembly GCA_902151455.1. Taxonomy (NCBI): domain Eukaryota; kingdom Metazoa; phylum Arthropoda; class Insecta; order Phasmatodea; family Timematidae; genus Timema; species Timema bartmani. Next base: position 20,234 of record CABFWB010003801.1, on the reverse strand, counting down.
TTGTGATTTATTTTGAAAAATAACCTAACAATATTGTTGGCATCTAGATGTTAGGCTGCCATCACTGCCAATCAGCAAATGCCCTTTAGTTCTCAGCGAGACTGGTGAAACTTAACACCAGAATATTGTGTATTTGAGCTTCCTAAGTGGGCGTTGTTTTAATTCAGTCCTTACTTTTATTATGTTTGTATATTTTTTCATTGTATTTAAAATTTGAGTGTATTTATGTAAAATGGTTTCTGATAGAGAAATATAAGTATCTAAAAAACCAAAGTTAGACAGCAATTCGCTAAAAAAACAAATCAACGAGTACAGAAATATGGGAAATCATGAGAGAATGCACCAGCATTTCAAAATTGGTTACGTCCAGAGTCGAATGATTCTTCAAAGTGCAAATGTAGGATATGAAATGTAACTTTTGTATCGGTGTTAGGAATCATTAAAAAAAAACAGTGTGAGTTATAGTCATGTGCGAAAGTTAAACTGGGTTTCTTTAAAAAGCCAAGCTACTTTGGAACACCCGAACTAGGCTCTGTTGACAAAGTGGCACACATAGCTGAAATTAAACTTGCAGCGTTTTTTGCTGAACACAATTTACCATTCAATGATGGTCATTTACTTGAAGTCATAAAGGGGGCATTTCCTGATTCTAAAATTTCGCAAGCTGTAAAATTAAAACAAATTAATGCATTGGTATTGTTAATAATGTAATAAGTCAAAGTCAAGAAGACGAACTAGCTGATAAACTTCATAATACTAAATTTAGTGTTTTGCCTAATGAGTCAACAGACACTGGAGAGATAAAAACATCATATGTTTTAGTTAGATTCTAAGCTAAAGCCTCCGAAAAACTGTAAGCAAATTTTGGGATATTTGCAATGTTTTTGGGGTTGGTTGACAGAAAGTGAGGGAGCAACTAGTGAAAATTTGTTTTCTAGTGTATGTAATGAAAACACGAACTACAACATACCAGACAAAAATGTTATTGGGTGTGCATCTTATGGCTGCAACAGGATGATGGGGTTGAGAAACTCAGTTACTACTGGTTTTAAAGATAACTTTCCTGGAGTAACAATGTTAAAGTGTGTCCCTCACTTAATTTATGTGCAAGCCAAGTGTGTAAATGTCTACCTAGACAATGCAAATATCTCGCTCGTAACATTTCTAACTTCTTCGGTTCAAGTGCTATAACACAGGCCCAGTTATGACAGTTTCAAAAAAAAATAAAAAATTGAAAGTTCACAAACAAGGTGAGACTGTCTTTGCTCGCTGTTGTGACGCGAATAGAATAGTAATGGGATGCACTGTGCCTGTATTTAGAAAGCATAATAATGTGGAAAATCCAGAATTTGTTAAATTGGTGCAGCTATTGCGCCCTGGATACAAGCCACCAAATTGTCAACAAATTGGAAATGAACTTCTAGATAATGAACAGTAAAATTCTGGTAGATGTTAGAAAGAGGTTGCATGGGGAAAATGTTTGTATGGCGCTAGATGGATGGAGCAATGTACACAATGATGTTATTTTGTGTGTGTCTGTGACAAATTTATTAGAGGAATGTGTACATCTTACACGTAATTGACACAGCTAACAAATCAAACATCAGAATATTTGTTACACATAGCAGAAAATGACAGAAAAAACTAAACAATATGCACAGTTCGTAGTTTTGTAATGGATAATGCTGCTAATATGGCAAAAATTAAACATGAGATGGCAAAATCTGAGTGTTGGTTTGCAAGATATAATCTACAGATGTTCTGCTCATTTGTTGAATTTATTTGCACATGACATAAAAGTTCCTGGGATTAAATAACATACAAAGCAAATAGTAAAATAATTCAAAAATTCACATTTTCCTTCAGCTAAGTATAAACAAGCTAGGGGAAAATTACTTATTCTTCCTAATGATGTTCGTTAGAATACACTGCTGATGCTGTCATTTCTTGAAAAGTGGCACATTTTGTCAAAAGTTTGTGATGATAATCGAGCTGTAATTGATGTAAATATTGCATCCAGAATTAATAATATGAATATTAAAGCAAATGCTCAGATTACTAAGTAAAGTTGAAAAAAGTGGCTGATGCTTTAGACAAAGTAGAGTGTGACACATGCACCATTGGTGAAACAGCTTAAATATGACTGTCTGCTATAATAAGAGTTTAAAGTAGAAAGAGAAACTAAAGATGAATTTAGACATTGCTATCTAGAGTACATAGATATCACCCAATTTTAATGCCAGGAATAATAAAATATTGGGCAAAATGTGCTTCGTTCAAAGATTATCTGTTTTTGAAATATGCTCTAGAACAGCGGTTTCCAAACTGTGGTTCGGGAAATCTTTCAGGGGGTTCGCCGAAATATTTCTGTAGTGGCGGATTTTTGCAGCACTTTGTGAGGAAATGGGAAGCATTTACAGCCGTTTATCGTCTCATACTGAGGTCTGGTGGTTGGTTATCTCAAGGTAGAACTCTTACAAGATTGTTTGAACTTAAACATGAAGTTTTCATTTTTTCTTATCAACCATCCCTTTCACAAAGCAAAGGGCATGCAAGATCAAATGTGGCTCCAGGTTTTGGCCTATATGGCAGACATTTTCTCAAAAATTAACTGTTTAAACCTCTCTCTTCAGGGGTCGAAATAACGTTTTTTACTATGCGAGACCGTATCAAGTCATTCACAAAAAAAAAACTTTTGGGAAATCAGTTTAGTTAGCAATCAAACAGAGTGCTTTGATACCCTTCACGACTTTATGGTAGAAAATCAGCTTTCTTTGGATGAAAATGTAAATAAAATGTTATAGAACACTTGAAGGGACTTGGAAAAACCTTCAGAAAATATTTCCCAGCCATGTTCAATAATAACAATTGGATTCGCAATCCCCTGTAAGAGACATCAGTTTTTAAATCCTCCACATAGAGCCTGAGTGAAAAAGAGCAGCTCATTGAAATGTCCACTGATTTAGGACTAGATAAAAGTTATAAATCTTTGTCATTAATTGGTTTCTGGTTAAATTTAAAGGAGGAGCTCTCATTGTTAGTGAATAAAGCTATTACAGCTTTATTACCATTTTCTTCTACGTATTTGAGTGAGAAATCTTTTTCTTCATTTGCATATTTAAAAAATAAATGCAGAAACAGGATCAATGCTGAAAATGACTTGAGACTTTATCGTCTGTGGTTCCTAACTTTAAAGCTCTGTGCCATCAAAAGCACGCGAATCCTTCTCACTATGTCACATGAAGAGGTGAGTAGCTGTTAAATCTTGTTAACAATTTTGAAACTTAAATCGGCATGGAATTTTGCGATTATTTCAGTTATGTCAAAGCAGCAATTTCCAGTACCACTTTAAAAAATGTGAAATGTGATAATATTGTGACAGTAAAGATAAGAAAATGTTACTACAGTTTTTGCTTATTTAATTTGTTTTAATTTTTAAAACAAATCTATAATTATTTGAACTTCTGCTTAAGTAGTTTCAATATTATTTCTTTATATTTGGTAGTGAATCCCAAAGTACCTACCGGTAGATTTCATGAAGGATTGGTATAAAATTAAGTGTGTGGCTATGGATATTTACCAGGGGATTCGTGCAACTCAGATGTTTGTGAAAGGGGTTCGCAAGTCGAGAAAGTTTGGGAACCGCTACTCTAGAAGATTTAAATCCAATAATGTGGTGGCTAGTACTAGGAAACAGTGTGAGCCTAAATATGATTGACTTTGACAAGCAACTGCACAATGCAGTAGCATCATCTGCGGGAATTAAATAGCCGTTTTCTTCATTTGGCTTCATACACTTTAAAATTAGAAATAGATTAGGCACAGAAAAAGCATCTTAACTTGTGGCAGTTTTTCGAGTACTAGCTTATATAGAAAATAAGCAAATTACTCTATTGGGCCTTAACAATTTCATAAAAATAAAATGTTTGTTTTGATTAAATTTAGTTTAAATTTTAAAGACAATTAAAAAATTGTAAATGTAGAAAAATGTTTAATATAATCCATCCATTAGCTTATGTAAAGTTTTGTTCTTAATTTTGAGAAGTAGGCATGTAGCCTTGTTACTAAATGAAAATATACTATTTCTGATTAGGGACTCCAAGTTGTAATGTTGACAACTTATGATTAGGGAATTTTCCATTTTGTATTAAATAAAAGTTTGTTTCACTGTAGTTTATTTAAATGAAGCAAAAAAATAATTATTAAAACAGTTGGTTAAAATGTTTTTAAAGCAATCTGTTTTAAACAAGTCTTTAGTTTGAAACATGTTTTAAACATATAACCCTTTAAAAATGTTCCCATAAATTCTACTATTTTGTACCATACACAACAACTGTATATAGCTAAAATGCATAAAGTTCTTCCAGAAAGCAATAAGCAGTAGGATTTTTTTTTTCAAAACTTGCCACTATTCAGGTTTAACATTTTGCACTAATTACACTATGTGTTCGGATGAGGAAGGTTGAATTTTGAGGAAGTGTACCCTATTTGCATGGAGGGAGAGTGTAGAGCCACATGGTAAAAAAAACCACCTTCAGTTCACTCGACAGGGACTCAAACTCCAAACTTTCTCTCATTAAAAGTCCAGTCTATTGCGAGAGTGACGCCTTAGATATTTTGACCATCGAAGCATCTACCGTATCATCAAAGTTTAAAAGAAAATTACTCTTCACAGTTTTTTTTTAAATAACAATGGCCACAAAGCTATCCATTGAGTTATATTTATAAATAATAAATGATGTGTTAAGGATGAGGAAAGTAAACTTTTAAAGAAAATATTCAGAGAAACCATTTCATAAAAATACTATTAATAAGATAATCACCCCATAGTATAGCACCTGGCTGTGCTCCTCTAAGTATGAAAATCCTTGCATCATGGAGTCGACACACCGGTACATCTAAAGTTATTGCTAACCATCAATTGTTGTTGTAGATATGCTTTATTTTGGAATTACACAAATTGATTCTGTGCTGATGGTGTTGGCAGTTTCTTTTCCTCAACCATCACATGTTGCTCTGGTCTATAAATTTCTCTTAATTGAGAAGAAATCCAATTGTATCAAATAACTACTAGTGCTCGGAAGTACTGACCCAGTCTCGATAACTGGAATGCTGTTTTGTATTAAATATTTAGTGTAGAACTTGAATTATCTATTATCTTGGTGACTAACAATAAATGAATATCAACACACAGGTTGCAAATCATTGTAATTACGACACTGTCCATAGGCCTGCGGAGGGTATCCTAGTTGAAAAATGACACCTGTACACGCGGGAATCAAACATAGGACCTTTGGCTTAGCGTGTTAATGCTCTACAACTGAACTAGCTAAGATTCATCCAGTACGGCCTATTCTAAGATTTCAGCAATAAAATAAACGTTGAGGACGAAATATTTGCACTGGTTTTATCAAATAAAATAATTCATTTAAAATATATTGTGTCATTGGTAGGCCTACTGGGTTCATCCTCTACTTTCAACATGTCTATAAACAGGACATTTATATGCATTTTATTTAAATAATGTAAATTAGTTTAAAAATGACACCTGAACACAGGAATTGAACCCAGGACCTTTAGCTTAGCGCGCCAATGCTAGATACTATTCAGCGACCTATCCAAGATGCATCCTGTGCTAAGAGTCATTCTTCACTCATAGATTAAGGCTGACACTGTAATGGAGGTGTGTTAATCGTCGGCTACATATGTGCAATCAATGGTGTCACGAGCTATCAGATATACAGCCATCTGCGACTCGAGGGGGCTGTTAATCTGCCAAGTATTCAATACAATAATGTAATAATAAAGCGAAATTCCAATGAATATAGATGCAGGTCGCAAATCATTGTAGGCCTAATTAAAGCAATGTTCACATAGAGGGAACCACAATTCAATTAATTTAAATTTTCAATTTTTTAATTAATTAGTTTTCTTTGTAAAATGTGTTTTGGTTGGTCTATAGAGTTTATAACAAGCATTCTCCGGAAATGTGCGCAAAAACTAAGTCTAAACACAATAGTTAATTTTAATAATAGTCTTAAATATAGGTCCTATTTTCTAAAATGGATTATAAGCCTAAGCATTAGCACTAGTCAACAAATCAAATAATCTGAAGAAGTATTTTATTAAAAGTTAATCAGTTCCTCGAAACTTTTGGGATAGAGTTTGGGTCACGCGTCATAGTCCAACTAAACTTTGTAATTATTGTAGTCTAAACTGAATAAATAGTCACAAGATTATTTTAACTTTAGATTCTAAACTGCTGTCAGTGTGTACTTAAATAAATAAATATAACGTAAAAAGGATATTTATAAATTTTACTTACGTTACCAACTACTTTCAACTTGATGTATTCAGAGTTTGCATCCCCTGGGCCGGCGTCGGGCTTTTGTTCCTGAAATTAAAGAAAATTTTAAATATTGACCAAACAATCAATTTTTAAAATAAGGCATATACCACCACTTAACTCAAGTTTAATATTAGTGATGAAAAATTAAACAAATTACCTGGTTTTCAGACATTTTCTTAACACGCACAAGGAATATCACAAAAGCCTCAATATGGCGCCACAATATGTCGTTTAGTCAAACTCATAGCCTTCTATATGAAGTTCTCGGTACGGAAACTTAAGGACGCTTATAAAAACGGTTTAACAAAACAAAACCCATTGAAGTTATTTAAGAATATTAGTATCTGGTTGGTGAATCTATAAATATCAGCCAATCAAAACATTTCTTTTAAACGGATGCCACACCGCTCCAAAAAAAAAAAGCGAAATCAGAAGTTTAGAAGGCATAAAATGATACCTGAAATGTTGATAAAAACTTTAAAACAAATAAAATTATGAGTGTTTCTTTTTAATTTTGTAATAATATTAGTTAAAATATCATCCGAAATAACAAAAACATTAACTTTATGAGTAAATAAGAAAAATTATTTTATAAAAAGAACAGATAGATACTGTTTTTTTGTTAGACGAACATTTAAACTTTGGAATATTAAAAAGTATAAGAAATAAATTTACAAAACTCCAACATCAAAATTCATTTTGACATTTGTTTTAAAATTGCATAATGAATATGTTGGAATCAGCCCGTTTTGTTAGTTTTCGCAGAAATAAATATTAAAATAAAACCAAACACAAAAAAAAATGTGCATTCAATGAACGTGAAGAAAAAAATAGTTTGGAACAAAGTCTGGCCCTTTGACACATCTTGGTTATTATTGTATATTAAACAACAGGAGGGTTTCATTAATTTGGATTTCTGGGTGCATCCTGGCATGCTAGTTGTAATTTTATATTTTATAAATAGAATGATCAAATCTTTATTTTTATTATTAAAATAAATAAAAAATAACTTCTATAGCTCCATAGATATAACTAAAAGATTAAATTTTAGAACAAATTCAAGAAACCTCATGGATTCCCATATCCTTGCACGGCTAAAATTGTAAAGAGACCTGGTAATCAAAAGTTCTCATTTTCTTTGTCAAATGTTTACAGCCTGTGGCTGGGTCGGTTTATTAAAATGGTTCCATTTAATTCTTCCCTTCAAATATTATTATTCCTGTAATCAATTTCATTCTTCTCCTTTCACTCACACACTTGCTGTTTGCTCCTATTCCTATCGCTTTTTTGGTCTCCCTTGTAGTATTTTTCTAAAATACTGGTACTTTTTATCCATCACTATCTTCTGTATTATTTCATTTCCAACATCATTACATGAACCATACCATCTCCACCTTGCTTAATCTACTATCTCATGAACTCCCATGTACGCCCACCCTTACCAAAACATCTTTATTCCTAATACTGTTTCTCCTTGTGACAGCTAACATGTTTCACACAAACTTCATTTGATGGCCTCCTTTTTTCTTGTCACTCTTACATCCAATGTCCATGTTTCTGCTGGTTATGTGAACATGGGTATAAAGTACGCACTTTATAGCATTTCAAGGTCATTTCTCTTCTCCAAACAGGTCTCTTACACCCACCTATTGAAAACTTCCCTTCTGGCCTCTTCTTATTAAATCCTTTCTACTACAACCTTTGCCTCAATCATGCTCCCCAAATATTTTACAATCTGGGGCGCCGGAAACTTTATTTTCCAACAAGAACAAGAGGGGCAACATGATATTTTATCCTGGGTTAAGTTAAATTGAGTAAAAATCACGTGGGGGTGGGGAGTGGGCACAAATGACCAGATCCAGGTTAAGCTAGGTTGAGTAAAAACAAAAAGGGGTAGGCAACGACTGGGAGAACATCATACATTAAAAAATTAGATAAAGTTATGGTGTAGAATATATTAGTTTGAAATAAATATTATTGATAGTTTGACAAGATTTCCCAAGAAGTGTCTGATTAAGATTAAGATAGAACAATACGATTCGTAAATTTGTCTCTGCAGTTTTTATAGCAAAACAATTTTTTGGCCTAGATAAAAAAATAAGGGCTTCAACAGAAACACAAGTGTTTAGTTTTAACCACATGGTGATGTCAATAGTACTTGAATAGCTGTCAAAGGTGTCCTGGAATTTCTGTACAAATTGTTCTCGTGATTTGAAAAGTTTGTTAGATAATGCCGTTATGCTCATGACAGAATATACAACAGCTATTGATATAACCATGTGAAGAAAATTAAACTATAATATGTTTCTATTAAATCAATATATTTTTTATTTAGGTCAAAAAATGTTTTGGGTAGAAACGGGAAAATATACTGCCCTATTCTCACATTCTCTACAGCCCCACCTTAATGTAGACCCTATTTCTCTTTTCGTTTGGCTTTAAATGCTCTGATCACTTCAAACCCCGCTAGACATCTCTTTCACATCATTGGGTAGGGATTAAAACCAAGAGCTTTGTCTCTTATAGAATTTTATTCTTTTACTTTCCAAAGCGGATTATGATAAGCCTTCCCCTCTCGCAGCACCACTACACGCATATTCAATGTGTGTAGTGGTGTACCCACAGTTTGAATTTTTGTGTTTAGTGTGGCTTCTGTAGGCTCGAGGGAAATATCAGTGTGGAGATTTTTTTTTTTTTTTTCCTTGGAGGTTACCATGTCTCTTTCAAAACGTAGAAAAGAGGTTAGCGAGTGTCGCAGTTTTAATTAAAATTGGACTAAGGATTATTTTGTATTATTAATAGTGATAAAGTTATGTGTTTGATTTGAAAAGAAAATATTGCAGTTTTTTTAAGAATGTAACCTAAGACAGCACTATGTATTGATCTATAAAGACATATTTGACAAGTATAAAAGATAACTGAGCAAAAAAATAATAATTTAAATTTAACAAAAGGTTTTGCCTCTCAAAAAATTTGTTACATATATCACGAAACACATTGAGGGACATTTAGCTGCCGTTCACGCAAGTTACAGAGATGCTCAATTACTAGCCACAAAAGGGAAACCATTTTCTGATGGAAAATTGATTTAAAATTGCATTAAATCCATTATGGAAGAAATATGTCTTGAAAAAAAACTTATTGCTGCGCTAAGTTTAACGCGGAATACACTGACTAGAACTGAAGAATTGGGTAGTAATTTATGCTCGTAGTTACATCAAAAATAAAACATTCTAAAGTTATTCCCTTGCTTTGGATTAAATTAATTATCTCAGTAATACGACATATATATTGATATTTATATGCAATGTTAAAAGCTCTTGTGAAATTATAGAAGAACTGGCATCGTTAAAGTGCATTCATGGAACAACAGCAGGAGAGTATTTGTTTCTTCATGTAGGTGAGACATTGAAAGAGATTAATTTCATGTGGGAAAATTTGAAATATATAACAACAAATGGTGCAAAAAATATGACTGGGATAAAAATCAGTTTAATTGGAAGAATTAGAAATGAAATGAGCAGAAGTTACAGAGGCCAGGACCCACCAACATTTTTTTAACATAAAATATATATTTCTTTCTTAATTTTTATTATATAAAATATTTGGGGAAAAGCATGAATATGTAGTGGAGCACCATTTTCTATATACAGTGAATTATTGGATTCTTTATACATTATTCCAGTCAAGATTATTCATTACTAGCTCCAAACGTAACGCGAGGACTGTACCAGCGCTATAGTGGGTGAATATAGAAACTGAGCAGGACCAGCTTTAATAGGCCCCCTCAAAGAAGCCACATACAGTGTTAAATGTCTCTCAAAGACAATACACCTACCATTCGGATGTCAGTTTTACACTAGCGAATGGGCCAGTATAAGCGGGCCCGCTATACGATAAAGGTGGTCTATATTTTGTTTTTTTCCTTTATATGTTTGTGTTTTACTATAATAATTATGATAAGACACAATAATTAAGAAAACGCGAGAAAATGATTAATTAAAATAAATAAAGTAGATTATTTACTAAAATTCCATTTTCTTCACTAAAACTACAAGAAAAACTTGAAATTAAACCATTGGAAGCACATCAGCGTAATGACTTTACATTGATGCAGGTGGATGGCAAGAAAAAAATAACTGTTTCTAATGCTTGGTTTGGTAAACAAATGTGGTTATCCGAGAGTGTAAAAAAAAGTTGATTTTGTTTTTAATGTTAATATTTGGTGGTAAGGGGTTGTGGACAACGGTAGGCTGTAAGGATCTTAAATATTTAACTAATTTTTTTTAATGAAGAATGTGCAATTCATTTGGGAAATGCATGTAAGCTTAAAACGTTTGGAACAGTAAATATTGTATCACATATAGATTCTGTGGTCAAAATTTCAGTCTAAAAACACAAAAAAGAAATTTATTGACGTATCAATGTATCTAAACTGTTCGTGTGGTGGGGGTTGGGGAGTGAGATGGCTACATTCATTATTTCACACGTTTCATCCCTTTTGAAATAGTGTGCTTTTGTTCACGCTTTCTCATGGGCACCTTTCAGTCTTGAACCTAATTGAGAGGGCTTACCCCTAACTAGTTCATTAGACTGAAGATCACTATACTTGTATTCCTCTGATATTTACTGAATTCATAGTTAGCGTTCTCTTAACGGGCTGCTTTATGTTTCAAGTCATTTATTGAGTGAACAGTCTCCCTGAGAATATAAAGTTTAAAAACTGATCAGAGGTTTTTGAACATTGTATCTTCCTCCTTCTGCGTGGAATATCCACCATGTCTGCTGGTTAGGGTTTGCAATATATTAAAATACTCAGTAACGCTTTCATGAATATTTTATTTTCCCCCTCTTATTTCATTCTCTAAGCTGTCAAGATAGTTTATGGGAAAGAAGTCTCCCCTAAAATTGGTGAGGAAATAATTCCAGCCTTCCAAGTGCTTGGCGTTGTTCCTCAACCAGTTTCGGTGATTTTTGCATGATACTTAGCGAAGGGCCTTTAACGACTCACTGTCCGATAGTGCTTAAGTGATTTTTTGTTCACCTAGATAATCTAAAAATTCATCTTTTGTAAAATTTGTGTAGAATTCTTTATATGCCACAAGATTATATTGTTTAATCTAATATTATTCATAACACTGGAAACTTACTACTACAGCTAATTTCTAAATAATACGAGGCGTGTTTTTTAAGTAAGTACCGTTTTGAAATTAAAAACACACCAAGTGTACTTTTTATATCAATTTTATTTTTACATGAAAGCCTGTACTATAATCTACTTTTCAACATAATTTCCACCAATATTAAGGCACTTGTCGTACCGTACAACCAGCTTTTGAATTCCATCCTCATAGAAATCTGCCGCCTGATTTGATAACCACTGCAACACGGCCGTTTTGAGGTCATCATCATCGTCGTGGCGCTGACCACCAAGATGCTTTTTTAAATGCAGGAACAAGTGGTAGTCACTAGGTGCTAGATCGGGACTGTACGGAGGGTGATCAAGTTGTTTCCAGCCAAATGATGCGATGAGATCTTGGGTACGATTATCCACATGTGGACGGGCATTGTCATGAAGCAAAACAATCCCCTTACTCAGCATGCCTCGCCTTTTGTTTTGGATTGCACGGCGCAGTTTAGTTAAGGTCTCACAATAGGTCTCAGAATTTATTGTGTCACCACGAGGCAAAAAATCCACGAGCAACACCCCCTTCCTATCCCAAAACACAGTACACATGATTTTTCGGGCTGAAATTGTTTGCTTGAACTTCACTTTCTTGGGTGATGTTGAATGCCGCCATTCCATGGATTGTTGTTTCGATTCCGGCGTAACATGAGCCACCCATGTTTCGTCACCTGTGACAATTTGGTTTAAAAAATCATCACCAAAATCACTGTATTGCTCAAGGAAAGTCAACGCACTGGCTAAACGTTTGGTTTTGTGCACCTCAGTCAACATTTTCGGTACCCAGCGTGAGCACAACTTACGATAATTTAAGTGTTCTGTCACAATTCCATAAAGAACCCTTCTTGAAACTTGAGGAAACTCATTAGATAAAGATGAAATCGTAAAGCGTCTGCTCTCTCGAACTTTTCCATCAACTTTCTGCACCAAGTCTTCAGTAATGACAGAAGGTCGCCCACTTCTTTCCTCATCATGCACATTCGTGCGGCCATCTTTAAATGCTCTAACCCATTTTCTTACCATTCCTTCGCTCATAATGTTTTCTCCATACACTTTACTGATCTGCCGATGAATTTCAGCCGCTTTCACATCTTTTGCATGAAGAAAACAAATAACAGAGCGTATTTCACAGTCAGCGGGATTTTCTATTGACTGAGCCATTTTAAATACTCACAAACAGAGGTAAACACGGTCGAATACTTCCGTAATGGCGTCTATGGCTAGCCAACAGATGGAGGTACTCTACGCGCATGCGTGGAACGGCAGCCGCAGCGCTGCAGCGGCCGAATTTCAAAACGATGCTTACTTAAAAAAAAAAAGCCTCTTATCTTACGCATATTAATGTATAAACTGTTGCGTTGTGAACGCCACATACTTTGAATCACACCATTTCGTCCGTGAGCCGGCATTCTCTTTATGTCCTCTTGCAGTCAGTCGGCTTTCGGAGTCGGGGCCGCTTCATCGCCCGCACTCGTGAACAAGTAGTGCTAAGAGAGGTTCACCTAGTCTCCGCCAGGTACACCACCATAAAAAGATTGTCTCCAATTGGCCTACTAGAAAACACCAATCCGCTAATTCCTAGACGCCAAATGGACAGGGAAGAAAGTTTTCATAACCGTATAAAACTATATAAACTCCTGAACATGTTGCATCACTAACTGTAGGCAACTCCAGGAAATCTACAAAGACCGAAACAAGAGACTGTACGAGCAGACAAAAACACACACCAATGAGATAATCAGGGACTTGGGATGCTACGACCCTGCTGAACAAATACATTACAAACGACCTAGGTTGGCGTAGTTGAGCTCTTATGTATACTTTCTATCTAAATGTATATAATAACCTAAAAAAAATTAAGAACCCAAAAGAAAATAATAAAAATTATAAAATCCCTAGTTGGTAATCCTAGAAGAAAAAATTTATAAAAACAAAAAAAAACTTGACGTCACATTCCTAGTAGAATAAAAATTTACCAATATTTGACAATCAACTACGCCGGAACCACAGTAGAACCGCCGACGACCTCACCACCCAACCTATCCCATCCCTGATTCAACCTTTAACCCGACCTTCATGCACAATCGGACATTTCATGCCATTACTACCTTTGCCACGGCCGGATGCCACTGGGATAACCGACTAGGTTTTCTACGATTCAGAGAAGAATACTGGCGCCGGGGTTGGCCCCAGATGAGGAATGGAAATGTATCCTCTGCAGACCAAATCAAAAGAAAATCCTACCAACCCCACTACAACTACCTTTGTCACCGCCGGACGCCACTGGGATAACCGACTTGGTTTTCTACGAGTCAGAGAATAATACTGGCGCCGTTGTCGGCCCCAGATGGTGAATGGAAATGTATCCATCCCAGCTGGACCACATCCCAAGAAGAAAATCCTATAAACTCCGTTCCCGGACTCACGTTACGCTATCAGCCACAATCGATCATTCCTGATACACAAGCCTACCTCATCCCAACAAAAGAAAATCCTTCCTCTACCCGAGACCCAGTGCAATCACTCACAATCACCATTTATCAGCTCACAGTGTAATTTATTAATACTTCTGTAATTTTCTTAGAGCTTCGTCTGATTGGTTTCACTTCATAGGTAATTAATTAATCATTCACGAGGCTAAGAGTCAAGACAGTGACTTGGTACTCAAACAATAAATCAGCCCTTTCTAGGATGACCTAGATTGACGATTCTGTCAATTTGGATATTCTTAGTCGGGCAACAGCCGTATGGTACATGTTGCATCGTTTTACGTCGTTTATCAGTTTATATCAGGTTCTCGAGGAAGGAGAACTTGCTCTGCTACCGCGGTCGACAAGAACACATAAGCAAATTGTCAGTCCACCAAGAGACAGACAACCAACAACTACTCACAAACACCCAGCGGGGAAACCCAAATATGGTCACCCACCTAACAACTAAACTCGGGACGGATGTATCGGTGGCTTGCTGTAGTGGGATCCTAACGGTGCCAACGAGCTAAAGCAAGCTGTAAAGCGTAACCAGCTGCGAAGCAATACCTCGCAGCTGGAGGCCGTCCTCCGGGACACCGTACAACACTACCCAAAGCCTTTCCACACTGCACAGAGGGGGGAAATTAAGCCCCTCCACACCCGTCGGCCCTTTTCAGGGCCACCAAATGGCCCCTCAAATCTCAAACCTGAGAAAACATAAAAACGAAGAAGAAACAGTCTACTCTTCCACAGATGCCTCAGACATGGAGACAAACATTGATGGACAAGGGATATTTACCCTTGTAGACAAGTCAGGCCGGAAAAGGAGGTTTCGTCCCTCAATCAGGCAAATATCCCAAGCCAAACAAACACTACCGTCACAAACAGGTTTGAAGCCCTGTAAAGGACATCTGAAACAAGATAGCCACAAGACACAACCACCATAACAACCCCAACACAAACCAATCGATTCCCACCAATAGTGACGCTGGAAGCACTCAACTACAAAAAGATTACAGAACTGACAAAGAACATCAACAGCGACATCGGGATCATATATATCAAGGATGGATTAATTATTCATACAACCAACAAAACCGATTACGACCAAGTACAACACCTACTCAGAGATCTAAAACAGGAATTTCACACATTTACACTTCCAAAGGACAACCTGGTAAAGGTGGTCATCAAGGGACTCCCGCCCAACATGGCTACTGAAGACCTGGAACACGAACTAAAGTAAATGGGTTTCCCCGTGACTGACGTTAGACAATTCACTAGGAAATCTACTGCAGACAACACAACTCAGACAGTGACACTTCTCCCCACGTTCCAAGTGACATTGACCAAAATCTCAGACATCAGCACTATCTGCCAAGTAAAATCTATAAATCACACCAGGGTAAAGGTTGAACCCCACATACCACCACTCAACACAGTTGTACAGTGTCACAAGTGCCAAATATATTGTTTGGGGCTTGTATATTTGTGTATTGTTTTTATTTTGTATTGTTTCGTTTTGTTTTGAACTATGTTTACTTTGTTGTTTTGGCGCCAAGAAACTTGGTTTGGCGTCTGTTGTGCGCCTCCTTTTTTTTTAACGGTTTATCTCTCGTGGTGGTATTTCTGGTCGTGGGCTGACCAGTCTCGTTTTGGATTCCATCCCGTATTCTTCGTGTGTCGTATAACATAAACATTATGTGGTTATGTGGTACAAAACTATATAGTCCACTTTCTACCAAACATTTGGTCCATCCGTGACGGATTTTGAACCTTTCTCGCGTCGTTTTATTTTTTCGTATTGTTTTGTGAATATTT
Source organism: Timema bartmani (assembly GCA_902151455.1). Lineage (NCBI taxonomy): Eukaryota > Metazoa > Arthropoda > Insecta > Phasmatodea > Timematidae > Timema > Timema bartmani. The sequence goes on along the minus strand of CABFWB010003801.1, from coordinate 4,408 downwards.
TCCTAACATATGTCCTATTGATAATAAGTGGGAATCTTCTCGTGTTGTTTATTCGCCAGTCATAGGCCTAGAATGGTCGCAGCATAATCATTATTTGTCACGATCGCCAGTACACTGTTTATTGGCCCATATCTGCTCTTATCGTGTGAAATCATGAGTTTTTGGTACTTCTCTCTCGCTTGAAGGTACTTTGTCACAATCTACATGTGTATTTTCGAGTAAATAATTTTCTTGTAATTTATGTTAATGGCAACCATCTTTTAAACAACGCTTTCCTGCCTTGAATGTGCGCCAACGCCATATTGGAACGTTACATTTTCCACCGCTTTCTTGCTGACTTTGTCAGATTGTAAATAAACTTTGTTGTGTTCTCGTGTTGATCGTGTATTTTTTTAGTAGGTAGAGAATTAATTCACAATGCCGAATTTATCACTGGACTCTGCTTTAATCAAGCTTACACGCGCCGAGTGCCGTATTAAACGCGCGGAAACGTTAGCTAAAGCAAGTGAGAACGTAGACTACAAGTGTTGTGAGCTATTTATACCCACCTGTTGGGATCTGAAGGTTGGGCGTAAGACCTACGAGACAGACCATTTAACCGTACAATTAAGTAGTCAAGACATTGATGACTTTGACCTTGATGCACACGAGAAGAGACTGTGGGACTTTGATAACACCTATTACTACATAATGTCTATCTTGGATCGTGCTAATGCCACCAAATATCCCGACAGCTCCACGCAACGTCCTACTCCCTCAAGTACTCTTCGCGTAACACTCCCGGCCATTCCATTATCACATTTCAGTGGTGATCTTAAATTGTGGACCAATTTTTCCCATTTATTTAAAATCCTCGTCGCTGATAACACTAACATAACCAACATTGAAAAGCTATCCTATTTGAAGTCGGCAGTCAGTGGCGAACCACTATCAATAGTACAGGCACTTCCACTCACCAATGGAAACTATCCTGTGGCATGGGATTTGTTAGTGAGGTGATATGACAACAAACGTCTCATTGTGGCACAACACATTGATGCAAGCCTTCAAATACCATCGGTGTCGGCTGAATCTCCTACTGCACTACGTGTCCTTCTCTCTACACTGAGGGAAAATGTAGCTGCTCTTGATGCCCTAGAAATTCCTGTGGTTCATTGGGACTTGATCCTCATCCATATACTTAGCAACAAATTAGACATTGCTCTTCGTGCTCAATGGGAGCGCACTTTTGTTGACTCGGAGTTACCCACTGTTGACAGCTTCGTAAATTTCTTGGAAATATATTGTAGGTCCTTTGAATTCTTGGCCTCGTACAAGGTCAAACCACCTCCAAGGTCATCCTTCAATGCCATCGGTGGTTGAAGATCACATCAACCAGCTGCAGTTATGGTTTCAACTTCAACTTCACAGTGTGTTTTATATAATGCATTCCAATTCTTGCACAAGTGTCCTGAGTACCTTCTCAAGGACCCAAAGGAGCACTTCAACTTCATCAAGCAAGTGAGACTTTGCTTAAACTGCCTCTGTACAGTGTCCCTCATTGTATCGCTGCCGGACTTGTGATGCCAAGCACTATTCATCGCTGAATTTTCCAGAACCTCTTGTATCTAGTACACCACAGGATCACCCCACACATCAAGAAAAACAAAACGAGGCTGGAGCTCCAGTCAATATCATAGCCTCCTTTGCAGGAGTAACCCATCCGTCGACCATACTGCTGTCCACAGCTCTTGTTGAAGCACAGGATGTATCAGGATCATATCAAGTAATCAGGGTGCTACTTGACTCTGGAAGTCAAGCTAGTTTTATCACTGACCAATGTCTGTCGCGGTTAGGCCTGTCACGACGCAAGGCGTCCTTAGCCCTTCATAGACCTTCCCATACACCGTTATCTGTGGCCAAATGGGTTTCAACCTGTTTTGTCCGACCCATTGATGTCTTTGTTCTACCCCCGATTACTGGTCACCTACCCAGTACCCCTCTATCATCTTCAACGTGGTCTCATGTTTCAAATTTACAACTTGCAGATCCAACATGCTGCACCTCAGGACCCATAGATATGCTGATCGGTGCAGAAACCTTCTCTCACATCATCACAGGAAGGAAGCTGGAAGGGGAACCTGGAACTCCCTGTGCCCTAAAAACTGTATTTGGCTGGGTGTTAACAGAAAGGTTGCAGCAACCCTCAATATCACCATACACCTCATCTCTAGACATGTCATCGTTCTTCATATCTTCGTCCTCATGCACACTAACTCTAATAGATGTCGTGGAGCAGTTTTGGAAGCTTGAAGAACTGCCATCAACCCCAGTTATCACCCCAAAGAAGCGCTCTGTGACGACATCTTTGTCAAAATGCACACTCGAGACGCTATGGGCCGTTACAGTGTCACTCCCATTTGATGGACCCAGACCAGAGCTTGGTGACTCGCACACCACTGCTCTTCTTCGTTATCAAGCCCTCGAATGCCGACTAAACCAGCGACCTCATTTAAAGGTCAGTTATTCGGACTTCATGCAGGACTGTCTAGACACAGGTCACATGGAGCTAGTAACGGATCCATCCTTCAACTCTGGCTATTCTTACTATATTCCCCATCATTGTGTGATCAAACCTGACAGTACCACCACTAAGCTTCGGGTGGTGTTCTATGCTTCGGCCAAGACAGACTTGGGAACTTCTCTAAATGATCAACTCCTAACAGGACCCAAACATCAAAAGGATATTACAAAGGTTCTCCTTCGTTTTCGTTCACATTCAACTGTTTTTACTGCTGATATCAAACAAATGTATCGTCAAATTCAATTCCATCCTGATGATCAAGACTAGTAGCACATTTTTTGGTGGTTCAATGACAGTGATCCAATTCAAGTCTATCGTCTGAAGACGGTGACTTACGGAGTATCCTCGTCACCTTATCTCGTCATTCGTACCTTACATCAGCTTGCTGATGTTGAAAAGACCCGCTTTCCAGTGGCCTCAAGGGTGGTACACTCAGATCTGTATATTGATTATGTGTGTTCGGGCGCTGATACCCCTGAAAAGACAGTGGCTCTACACCAAGAACTTGTACAATTGTTGAAGACGGGTGGCTTTCAATTATGAAAGTTCGCAAGTAACCACCCAATACCTCTAGAAGGGTTACGCCCAGAAGATAATCAAGTGCCTCCATCGTTATACTCTTTTGATGATGATTCCACTGTCAAAGTCTACAATAGAACCGTGGGTCAGACACCTTTTCATACAAGGTACAACTGACCTCAAAATCCCTTTCCTAACGAGCAATTCTCTCGGATGTTGCAAGAATATTTGACCCACTAGATTGGCTGTCTCCTATCATCTTGTTCGCAAAATATTTTATCCAACTCCTATGGATAGAAGGTTTTGACTGGGACTCTTCCCCTTCCTGAAATAGCTGAAATATGGAATCGTTTCAGAGCTGAGCTTCTACTTGTTTCCAACATCTCAATTGACAGATGTCTGGTCTCTGCAGATGCAGTTTGTAGCTTTGAGACTCATGGCTTCTCTGATAGCTCTGAGAGTGATTATGCAGCTGTTTTATACCTCCGGGTTATTTCATCTGGCACAGTAAAGGTGCGACTCTTACTCGCTAAATCAAAGGTAGCACCCATAAAACCAGTTTAACTTCTCTCGCTTGGAACTATGTGCGGCATTACTCTTGGCACGCATGTTGCACTTGCTAATGGAAACATACTCGTTCTTGAAAATTCACAAGGTCTATGCCTGGATAGACTCTAAAATCATATTGGCTTGGATCTAATCTTCGTCCCACCTGTGTAAAACATTTGTTGCCAATCGTGTGAGTAAGATCCAAGATCTCACTTCCCCTGAATGGTGGCACCATATACCGTCGGAGCACAACCCAGCTGATTGTGCCTCTCGTGGGTTGTTTCCCTCTCAGCTTGTCGAGCACCCACTTTGGTGGGCAGAACCCTTGTGGCTTAGGGAGGATTCAACCAAGTGGCCGCAACCTAAAGAATTGCCTCGTTTAGCTTATTGCTTTCGTTTTGTTTGTGCTTCTCGCCCTGGACGTGTCACATCCATCGGACCCTTGCAAGTTGATGAACTACACAAAGCTCTGTTATTTTGGGTCAAACAAACCCAACAGATCTACTTTGCTGATGATATTACTCGTATTGTCAAGGATCAACCTTGTTCAGCCTCAGTACAAAGGCTAAATCCCTTTCTCAAATCTGCTGGTGTTTTAAGAGTCAGCGGCGGCGGCAACGATCCAATCTATTCTTTGAAGAAAAACATCCTATCCTACTCTCGAAACGGAGTCATCTCGTGGAGCTTCTAATTGACAAACTACACCTTGATCATCTACATCCAGGACCACACAACTTGCAATCCTTACTTCAGCGTGAGTTCTGGATCATTGATGCA
>CABFWB010003800.1:39921-71264 GCA_902151455.1 Timema bartmani | reverse complement strand
AATCAGATAAATCTGTGCCGAGACCGAGGATTGAACCCCGGACCTTCAGCACAGAAGTCTGACACCTTACCCCTAGACCAGAAATGGATTATCAATTGTGCCAGGAAACGTCTTTTCACATACATTCCAGGGTTATTTTATATGCCATAATCGAGATTCTTTGACTCCAGCTGGGTTTGAACTAAAAATATCGGGTTCTTAGACAAGCACTTTACCCCAAGACCATTGAGTTTAACAGCATTACTATTAATTAAATGACCAGTTCATGGTTTTTTATGAAAACATATATATCTTGAAAATATATTGTGTCAAGAATTAAATAAGAAACGATAAAAATAATTAACTATATACTATTTATAGTTTTGTAAATAAAATACTAATAATTTGCACATTTACTCATCTAAGAAAGCTGAAAAAGTTAAGGAACTAAAAAATATTTAGTATTCATCAACAGGTATTTTATTTACTAGCAAACATAACATATCATTTTTCTGACTCAATATATATAAATGTATTGTATTATTTGCGTGATAGATCATAACAAAAATTGTGTGTAAACTTTTAACAGCACTGGTGGTCACGTGGATAAAGGTGTCAGTTTCATATGTTCTTTTGACGGCAATAGAAAATCCTGGGGTTTGAATCTTGGTCCCGTCTCCATCCAAATGTGGGTGCATTTTATTACAACTTCTTTTCTTCATATAAGTTAAGACTTAAATAAGTTGATCAAGAAAAATATAAACTTTAATTTATAAACTAAACCGTTAGTATAGTGGAGGATGTATTAAGTAAAATTACCTAGCACAAAAATGTATAATTTAAACATAATTTTGGTGAAGAAACATAGTGAAAGATATGAACATTTGTATACAATTATAATGCATCATCAACTAAAATATGAATCTAAAATGAGTTGATGAAAAGTTTTAAACATAATTTGACACATTATAATATTAATACAAAAATATAAAATACAATATATTGTACGAACAATGTTTTTAATTCCAGATATGTTGATAAATAAAAGAATAAAAATTAGGTTAACATCTGCCATACTGCCTAACGATTTAAATTAAGTGGCTATGTAATGTAGAATAATCTAATTCTTATCTGTGTCTTTTTCCCATTACGTCTTTTGTATATCCAGCACTGGAAAGAAGTTGGATTACTTCATTCCGACATGTTTCGGTACTATGGTAACATAATCATGGATATTGTGTCGTTTTGAAAAACAAGATGTGTTGTTACGACGGCTGGATGTCCTTAGTTTATTTGTTAATTCATTAATATCCATAATGTCAAACTTTTTTAAAATAAAATGCAAGGGACACTATTTTAAAATAAATTGTTTAATAAACTTCTTCCAAGCGTATGAGGGTATATTTTATCTTAATTTTAATATGACATGAACCAATATACTTCCTAATAACAAATTTTAATATTTTATTACAACATGGTAATTATTATCAATTTTAACTTCTAACGATCCGTTTCTGTGGTCTAACGCGCTACGCTTGCAGTAGGCGTGACTGCCGATGACGGGGAGATCAAGGTTCGAATCTCGGTCGGGTGTTCTGAGTGTTGGTTCTCCAAAATTGTTTTCCGCTCTCTCTCTCTCTCTCTCATTCTCTCTCTCTTTCTCTCTCTCTCATTCTCTCTCTCTTTCTCTCTCTCTCTCTCTCCACGCCAACGCGGAATACCTAAAACCACTAGCGTATTAGTAGTTAAGTGTATAAACCAAACGGGTAGTAAGACGTGGAGCTAAAAAAGATACTTCAAACGTTGCGTATAACCTTAACAGGNAAGTGATGTTGAATAAAGATCTAACGGACCCGCTTTGGTGGTTGAATGGCGCAAGCGATACTATCGATTCAACTTTGAATTATTGTTTCTATTACATTTTAATCAAAAGATCAAGGGCGTATTCATGAGGGTGTCCAAAAGACTTCATTTATTAAGGTATGCCATAGTATTTAATTTAAAACTTACCAGTTGGCGGTTTTTTGGTGTTGTTTATAAACAATTACTTAAGCCATACATAAATGCATTTGCTTGATAAATTATGATTACTACTAGCTTTGTAATTTATAGCAGTTGTGGTTGAAGGATCATTATTCAAGCTTGAGTATATCGAAAAATGGACACCTGGCTACTGTCTAACAATTAAGTGATATTTTTTCTCTTTTTTGTAAAAATTAGAAACTACTGTTTTAGGTGGGTAATATATACGTGGTTAAAACCAATGTAACCCTCGATAGTGTATCCCAAGGGTCCTTGGAAGTAAATTCACTACTAAATCATAAATACTTCACCTCAACACTTCAGCTTAAACCGAATCAAGGCTTCAGTGATATTTATGAATGTATATTTAGGAGGCCACCTTGGTAAGCGAGAAATGGCAGCGCAGACGTTAAGCTCCAAAACAATATTTAATTATATGATGCGTTATTTCAAAATCTGGCTCAAGCCAAAATAAAGTCGAAATATTTCAATAGGGCAATTTTTCCTTTTTGACTTTTATTAATAGAGAAAAATATGTTAAAATGTGACAATAGCTCATTTTGAAATTACCTTTTAAGTATATTTGCGGATCTGGGAGACTAGGCTTGATGTAAAAGTGTTCTAGATTCATCCTTCCTCTAACAAATGCATTGAAGTTTTAATAAACTCACAACCAAAAAAATTGAATGTATTTGAGAACTAACAGGAAGCTTTCCTCTTTACCTTGAAATAAGAATTTCCGTAATTTTCTTTCCCCTCTTTCTTATTGACAAGATGAACCGTTGTTGTAGGCGAAGGGCAAAGGGGAGTATAATAAAGGACAGAAAAGAGAAGTAGTTCCATAAAATGGTAGATACCATTGTGTTTTAGGCCATGTAGCCTGACAGCAATTGATACCTTCTCGCTGACTGCAGCACCCACCTTAAGGTCTGTCAAATTATCTTGTAGTCCAGGTGACCTTGGAGCCTGCCAGTCCACGCCCCGGAACTATTACTGTGCTACTTAAATTTTCCTAAGAATAGACATATCTTGCAGATAGGTAAAATATACTAAATCTACTTTAATGTATTCATACATCAGATCATATTCTCTGCAGCTTGTTACTTTTGATAGATTTTTATCAATACTTATAAAATTAAAATAATAATATATTAAAATATTAAAATATTATAATATAATAATATAGTAAAATATTAAAATATTATAATATAATATGTAAATATTTACCTTAAAGTTCTCCAAAAGTCTATTCGTATAAAAATTAAGGTATTCAAACTTTTTGATTTGGACAAGAAAGAAAGTTTTTTAACCTGAATACAACTGGAAGATACATTATTTATTCACCATTGCGTCTTAGTATCCGTCCAGGCTATACGCATATGTACTAATCATGCTAGTCATTTAGGAATGAGAAAAGTAAGATTTATAGGAAGTATACTCGCATTTGCGTGAAGGTTTAGTAGAAAACCATTTTTTTTAAACCACCCTTAGTACACCCGACCAGGAATCGAACTCTAATCTCATTTTTATCGGCAGTCTAGTCTTAACACTAAGAGCTATGGCTTAGACCATACGGTCACCGAAGCAGGTTGATAGATACTAAGGTAGGATAAACACAAATACAAATACTCTTCGATACCGATGGAGATAGAATCACAGTGCCCTGCATTAGAAGTCAGCCTACATCTACTCAGACATGTAAACAGCAAATCGAATGTAACATTGATCGAAATTATCTCTGACAAGATCACATATGTGTGCATGTGACACATTACCACATCAATAGACACGTCTGGTTACACGCGAAAGGAACTAGGCTACATTAGTTAGTTCAGGGGTGAGCACATTTTGAGTTTTTTTTTGCTGGCTTCTGTGGTGGCCGAGTGGTATAGGTCAATAGACTCGCATTACTCAAGGTAGTTAGTTATTCAACTTTCACTTTCTTAACAGAATTATTATATGATTTCATCAGATAATGACTAATTAACAAACTTTAAATCCAGAACAAACATGACATCAAGATTCGATCAGTTAATTTATCACTGTTTAAGAATAAAGCACACATTATTTAACCAATAATAAATACCAGGAAGCGTCAGCTCAGTATACAGACACACTACCTACAACGTGGTCTCTTATCTTAAGTGACGAAAACAAATTTAGGATGTCCGAAAACAAGGTCCTTACGAATATATTTGGTCCAAAAAGGGGTGACGCTACTTTGTAGTGGATGAAGTTGCATAATGATGAGTTACATACCCTATAATCATCACAAGATATTTTTAGGATAGTCAAATATCATAGATAACGGTGGGCAGTACATGAAGCGTGAATGGGAGAATCTAGAACCGTGATCAGGGTATCGACTGGCAAACCCAATCGGAAGAAATAACTGGAAAGACCTAGACGCAGCTAGCTCCATCCAGTCCACCTCACTACACCCTCTCCCTATGTTGAGAATACCCTGAACACGGTTCTAGATTCTCTAATTCACGATGAATGTTCTGCACAGCCTTATTTACGAGACTTGATTATCCTAACAATGTCTTGTGATGAGTACAGGGTATGTACCTCGTCATTATGTGACCTCCCCAATCTCCAGTAACCTCTTCCCTTTATGAACCAAATATCTCTCTAAACACATTATTTATGAANTCTGTGCGGTGCGCCGTACCATTTATTTTTATACACACTCAATATAAAATATTCATTTAATGGCTATTACAGCTTAGTGTGTATAAAAAACTAATATATTTAAAGGGTACGGGGGAAACAGGGGGGAAGTTACTTATTATATATTTTACAAGACAAAAATTTAATATACTGAACACTATAAGAACCCCAGAAAACTTATTTTAAAATTAATTTAAATATTACAGTAACCTCTTTTAAATATAGTTTAGAGTGCATTATGAAGGTATCATGATTGTTTAACATATGGAAACACCGGTTAAATTCAAGTTAAGATTGGATATTCCTTTTTTATTTGTAACATTAGCAATATTAGCTATATACCCGCCCCAAATAAACCAATACATATAGACATCCTGCAATAGTAACACTAGTAAGACTAGCTAGTTTACATTAATACTACGATCTCCGAATAATGCTATTACTTATAAACATACTGCAATATCAAAGATCACAAAACTTACTATTTATAATATATGTGCTTTACTCACTCATTGTATCTTCTGGCTTAGCACGAGTTTCATGACCAACCTGTTCACACAGAAGTTTATGATGAAGAGAAGACTGACAAGTGATGAACGATTATTCAACAAGATATTTCAATAAGGGGATCCAGATATGCACTGATTGGCCCAGCTGCCAACAAACGGGTCACTCACAACCTTAACGGTCAAATCACCAGGTGTCCGGCCTACGTGACTTGATGTCGTGCCAAGTTTTAAATGCTAACACTCCAGATGTCCGGTCTACGTGACTTAATGGGTGTACCAAGATTAAATGGCCAACTCACCAGGTGTCCAGCTTACCTGACTTGAACGCGTGCCAAGTTTTAACTGCTACTAACCAGATGTCCAGCCTACGTGACTTGAGCACATACCAAGTTTTGGCAGCTGTTAACAAAATAGTCATGTTAGCACGTGTTCGCAAAGTGGCATTATTTTTTTAATATTAAAATCTCCCACCTCTTTAGACCTATATATAGCTGGCGCTAAATAAACATGGTTGAATATTATATCTGACACTTCCACGACAAGTCCTGGTCTGGCCTTTGACATAATCGCTCTAGGATAAACACTATATATTTTACTAAATATTTAAAATTTAAGCGATTTTTATAAGGGTTTGGGTGTTTGCACACTTATATAATTATATGATTAAAATCGTTGGTGTCCGGCCTACGTGACTTGATGTCGTGCCAAGTTTTAAATGCCAACACTCCAGATGTCCGGTCTACGTGACTTAATGGGTGTACCAAGATTCAATGGCCAACTCACCAGGTGTCCAGCTTACCTGACTTGAACACGTGCCAAGTTTTAACTGCTACTAACCAGATGTCCGGCCTACATGACTTGAGCACATACCAAGTTTTGGCAGCTGTTAACAAAATAGTCATGTTAGCACGTGTTCACAAAGTGGCATTATATTTTTAATATTAAAATCTCCCACCTCTTTAGACCTATATATAGCTGGCGCTAAGCAAACATGGTTGAATATTATATCTGACACTTCCACGACAAGTCCTGGTCTGGCCTTTGACATAATCGCTCTAAGATAAACACTATATATTATACTAAATATTTAAAATTTAAGCGATTTTTATAAGGGTTTGGGTGTTTGCACACTTATATAATTATATGATTAAAATCGTTCAGTGTATGCATCTGTAATTTCTCACTACAAGATTTATTTTTTAAATTTAAATTTGTTTTATGAAACACTTAATGTTTCCTTTTGCCGTTTGGGCGTTAGTCTTTATGTAATTTCTAGAAATGTAGCTAGGTAGTAACTTTTTTATTCTTTTTCTAGCTTGGAATATTTAGTATAAATATAAATTTTTATTGCACTTGTGCTTACCAATAATTGCTTTAACTTTAAAATTTTATAATGTTTCTTTTATAAGTGATATTTTGTAGTCGTATTTTCTATGAAGAAATTATAAAAGTAATTTATTTTTGTTGGTTTATAAGCTATAACTTTAACATTTACCGATTCGTTTAGTGATAAATTACCAATATTCAAATGAAATATTGCTTTGTTAAATATTAACAAGTCGGAATCTTCTTGATTACTTCAAAAGTGGTGGAATTAATAGTCCCACAATCTGTTATGTCAGGAAGTCAAACCGTTGTGCAGTTTATATGTATCAGAATTGATATTTAAATTTAAATTTAATCTTAAAATTTAAATTTGTTTAGTCTAAATTCACAATGGTGATTCAGGCGCATTGTTAACCGTTTAAAAGAGGCTTTTTGAGCTCTTTATTATCATATTAACGATTTTTGATTGTTATTTGTTCTCTTCCAGACTTAATCATATAAATTAATAATTTACTTTGAGATTGTGAAATATATTCTCAAATGTACTGCACAAGTGCAGTCTCTGCCATATTTAAATGTTTTTCAACACTCTACAGTTTGCCTTGTGAGGCCATATATTTTTTGTTTACCTCTGTTGTTTTATCTTCAATAAATAATTCAAATTTTTCTTAAGATTGTAAATTTTCCTATTTTTTGTTATAATAAATTTCTCATAGATTACGTCCACCCTCTTCCTGGTTTAACGCACTGATTGTTGTTGAGCCAGACTGCTGAGGACGGGGAGATCGAGATTCGAATCTCGATCGGGTGAATTGAAGTTTTTTTTCTTAAATGGTTTTCCACTCTACCTCCACTCAAATGTGGGTTCACTTCCTCTAAATTCAACCTTCCCAATTCCTAACCCATTAGAGTAATTAGTACTTAAGCGTATAACCCAACGGGTAGTAAGACGCGGTGCTATTATTATTATGATTATTATTATTATTATTATTATTATTATTATTATTCCTGGTTATTGTGGTCTCTAGCTAGTTATAATTCGAGGTAGAGAACGGTATATCTTGTACCCTTCAATTTCGTTCATTAATGATATAAATACGATAGTACTTTATTAAATAACTTCTAGAATTTATTATAAAGTCCAAAATCTTCTTGTAACACAGAAAATACTTGAATCATTATCCTCATTTGAATCCGAGTCTTTTCCCAGATTTTCCTTAATACCCCCCCGTCCTTGTAAGAAGTTTGGGAAAACTGTCACATTGAAGGGACTGCAAAGAACACAAACATGACTCTCCAAGCTTTGGTTCTGTTGGAGCAACACATGGAAAGTTTATCATGAGAATTAAGTCTTCGCTGAAAAGGCGTCAAAGAAAAGGAGGAATGAAAGTTTACTCGGCTTCTTCTAAGCTTCGTGCCAATTTGTTTGGAAATAAAAGACAGTAAGTGTGAGCTTTTGTTTCGTTCTCTTTTCACAGGTATGGACTTTAGTTCGCAGGCTGAGAGTAAAATGGAAGGGGGAACTACTTATGAGGACTAGGGTGGAGGAAAATGGCTGAGACAAATTGTTTCACGTATTTCAACAAATATGTAAGTTTAGTTCAGCCACTACATACTTGAGATATTTATTCTTTAAACTTTTAATATTAAACTTTGGATAGACATAATATCTACATAGTCATTTATCTTTTAACCCTACTAAATTTTACTATATTTATAAATCTAGTATTTGTTTATTGGTCAAACGGTTTACTTCTTTCAAAGATTTAATTTATCTATCTTATAATCAATTATCATATGGTTCAAATTTATTTATGAACGTATTTATTATTGTAATTTAAGTTTATTTGTCAGTATTTGTGTATAATTTATCTAAATATGTTCTTTTTAAATAAATAAGTAGAAGAAGAATTTGGAAGTATAACAAATTACTATAACGTTAATTTACAATTTAGTTTTTTATCAAAATAGTATTAACTATACTCCATACCAAATTTTTTAGAGCTAACAATCTCTCTTCTAACTATCAGCTCACCCATCATTTATTTATCCAAGTGTTGTGATAGTGCTATAAAATAAAAACAAAAAATGAATGTACATATTTTCCAAAAAATTCACAAATGACTTATTTTATAATTTTCATTTTTAATACAAGATTGTTAAATGCATCATATTATATTAAATAATTTACAAGTAAGATAAAAAACTGATTGCCCTAAAAACACATTGAAACTACTTTTTATCAATAAAATATTTAATTTCTTTGTGTAAAAAATGGTAAAATAATCTTGAGCTTAGATACTAAATTTTAAATTTGATATAATAAAACATTATCATAATAATTTAATTATAGTTTAAAATACTTCAACTATTTGACTATAATAAATACGACGATGATTTATTTCCCTAAGACCCACCAAACAAATCTAACTACGTTTATAGGGTATGGACAAGGAAGGTAAATTTGTTGAGGGAATGTATCCATATTTACGTTGAATTAAAGTGAAAACATTTTATTCAAGGAAAAAAAAACTTTACTGCGCCCAACTGGGATTCGAACACCAAAATCATTTCTACTAGCAAACCAGAGTACATGAGCCTGGAACTTAGACCATGTGCCCAGCGATGAGAGTATGAGTATATTCTAATGCATTTAATAATACCAATGGGCACGTGGAAGAATGCATAAGTCTCGTTTGGACTGGTTTTCCAGTAGCAGGTAGCTCGAATCCGGGCTGAAAGTACTGAGGTGTTTTTTTCCCTAATGAGTTTAACAAATTACCTTCACTACAGTACAATGTAGGTGCTCTTCATCTATATTTTACCTTTCTTTTTATAACCACATTATTGTAAATATGTGGATAGGCTGGATGAGTAATTAGACTCAGATTATGAGAAAAAACAAGAATGATGTACCCGATTTGGTGGCCGCATGGTCTAAGGCATCATTTTCGCAATATAATAAACTAGCAATGACTCAAATTTTTTAGAGCTAACAATCTCTCTTCTAACTATCAGCTCACCCATCATTTATTTATCCAAGTGTTGTGATAGTGCTATAAAATAAAAACAAAAAATGAATGTACATATTTTCCAAAAAATTCACAAATGACTTATTTTATAATTTTCATTTTTAATACAAGATTGTTAAATGCATCATATTATATTAAATAATTTACAAGTAAGATAAAAAACTGATTGCCCTAAAAACACATTGAAACTACTTTTTATCAATAAAATATTTAATTTCTTTGTGTAAAAAATGGTAAAATAATCTTGAGCTTAGATACTAAATTTTAAATTTGATATAATAAAACATTATCATAATAATTTAATTATAGTTTAAAATACTTCAACTATTTGACTATAATAAATACGACGATGATTTATTTCCCTAAGACCCACCAAACAAATCTAACTACGTTTATAGGGTATGGACAAGGAAGGTAAATTTGTTGAGGGAATGTATCCATATTTACGTTGAATTAAAGTGAAAACATTTTATTCAAGGAAAAAAAAACTTTACTGCGCCCAACTGGGATTCGAACACCAAAATCATTTCTACTAGCAAACCAGAGTACATGAGCCTGGAACTTAGACCATGTGCCCAGCGATGAGAGTATGAGTATATTCTAATGCATTTAATAATACCAATGGGCACGTGGAAGAATGCATAAGTCTCGTTTGGACTGGTTTTCCAGTAGCAGGTAGCTCGAATCCGGGCTGAAAGTACTGAGGTGTTTTTTTCCCTAATGAGTTTAACAAATTACCTTCACTACAGTACAATGTAGGTGCTCTTCATCTATATTTTACCTTTCTTTTTATAACCACATTATTGTAAATATGTGGATAGGCTGGATGAGTAATTAGACTCAGATTATGAGAAAAAACAAGAATGATGTACCCGATTTGGTGGCCGCATGGTCTAAGGCATCATTTTCGCAATATAATAAACTAGCAATGACGTGAAAATTTGAGTTTGAATCCCAGTTGGGTGTACTGAGGGTGGTTTTCCAAAATTGTTTTCCATTCTCCCTCCACGTAAATGTGGCTACATTTACTATAAATTCGACTATAATCATCCTTAACCCACTAGCGTTATTAGTACATAGGCTTATAACCCAATAGGCCTAAGTCTCGGTGTGAAAAACCCACAATTTTAAAAATGATATAAGAATATACTTTTCACACGTTCAAGTTGAACATTAAATCCAAATTATAGAATGATAACATCAATTTATGCCACGTACAAAGATTTTGCAAGTTTTGTAAGAACCCCTTAGTGAGCTCAATAGCTGTTAAATTTCTGCTTCATTACTGCTTGAAGAGTAGAAAGTTGTTCACTTCATTTTATCACTTCGCAACATTTAGAAAATAGGGATTACGCAATTGAGTTTGTTTAAAACTTTGTGTCACACAAAGGTTTAATCATTTCTTAACCCAATCCTGTACTTAACAATCAACTTCTTTAGATCGTTTATTGTTTGCAAATAAAATGTTTTTAGGAAGCTCTTAATAAAACTTTATACTTTTTAAATAATTACAAATTCTGCTTTAAAACTACCATTTATTGATTATTTTCAATCAATTTAACTATGTTTTAAAAATAACAACTAGTTTTAGAAATTGTAATGTTTCTTATATAATTGAGATATTTAACTATATTTTGTTTTTAATTATATGCATATCCATGTTTATTTCTAGTTTTTTTATAAATCCTATTCACACTCAAACTATCTACTATATTTAGGCTACCTAATTTCACGGATAAAATATTTAGGCTCAGTCGGTAAATTGGTCGGTATTTGAACCCGGTTGACAAAGGTTCAAATCCCTATCTGGATGACATTTTTCTCTATTTACACATTCACTCAACCACAATGTCATCTGAACGAATATATTTGTTTAAATATCTCACTTTTCCCATTCTGTGAGTCAATTTGAAAAATATTAAGATATTTTTTGGATCATGTTTTTTTTACTGGGTGGAACGAGATTTTATATTGACTCAATCATTTGTAATTTCATCAGCTTGTTGGTTCCGCAATTACTGCCAAATACAGAACCAATTTTAAAGAAATTCGGCAAAGGCATTCTTTGAACAGAGACGAAACAAATGACATATATTGTGAGACCGACTTCTCAAGCCACGTATACAATTGTTATTTTCTATGGATAAAATAAACTTATTTGATATTAGGCCTAGTACTATTTTTTTTCTGTTTAACTTGATCACTAAAGGAAAATATAAATTTAAAATCCAAGGAGGAATTATAGGAGATCTTTCAACTTGAAATCAAAAGAGAAATTTTAAGAATGTAGTAATTTCACGAAATTCCATTACGTTAAAATTCCTTAACTTAGAATCATCGAGGAAGTGAAGCCTATTGTTTATATAACTATTAATTTTAATAATAGTATGCAAATGATTTAGAAGCATCAGTTTGTTAATAATTATGGTACTTTTAAATTAAACTGTTACTTTATTAAGTTTGGCCTCATTAAAGCTCTTAATGTGATGAAAGGAATTATAAAAACCAGCTAACCAGAGATTATTTTAAGAAGCGATCTTATATTACAAGTAATTAGAACACTAAATTAATTTAGAGCTAAAAATAAGCAATTTAAAACTAACTTACCTTGTATACTAATTCACGCAATTCCTTTCTTACTAGCGCAAGTCTTTTATAACTAAGGAAACTAAAAATTTGATGTTTATTTGGTAAGATAGGTGAATCCCTATAGTGGTATGAAATGATAGTCCTATTTTCAAGTAAAGGGATTTAAATAAAATGCGGACATATTTCTTATGACCAAAACAGATAACTTTTTACCATATTATTAATGTTAATTAATAAGTATTGATAGTATCCATCAAAAGTGACAGCTTCAGATTACATGATTTGACGTATGAATATGTTAAGGTAGATCCATTCGCTTTTATATTTGTCACATAAAGCTCATCCATTTATAATTGATATTTATTTTGGAGCACTATGGTGGAGAGTATTATAAGCTGAATTTCTCCAGTATTATTTCACAATTGTGGATTAGGGGCTACCTACCTAAAAAATTTCAGCTTCCTAGATTTAATTCAATTCGAGAGTATTTTGACGTCGTTTATCTGAAAACTCCCCATTTTGGGGGGGGGGGCCTCTTGGGAATTGTCCAATCAATTTTGACGTCGTTTATCTGAAAACTCCCCATTTTGGGGGGGGGGGCTCTTGGGAATTGTCCAATCAAAAATTATTTCTGTGAAATTTTGTCAGCAATATTTCAAGTTCTTAGGTTATTTAAGCGTCGAAAATTTCTCGACGTAGTTTTTTTGGAAAACCTTTCATTTTGAGGGCCCCTATTGATAATTTTTGTCGCCCTAATGAGCTCAGAACCACCTGCCTGAAAAAATCTGCTTCCTAATTCTTTTAGGCCTTGATAATCTTTCAACTTTGTCTTTTTTCAAACCCTACCATTTTGGAGGCCCCGATGAAAATTGTCGGCAACCAAGTATATTTGCGTTTGTTTGGGCTAGGGGCTAACTTTATGAAGAACTTCATCTTCCTAGGTAATCTGGGCTTAGTGTGGACAGAGGAACTGGTAGTTAGTACAGTGGAGATTTCGTTTATAGAGTGCAAGCTAAATATCGCAATAAATAAATGATGTGACATTTTATAAAACGATACATTTATATTGTGCTAAACCTACATTATGAACATAATTCACCATAAAATATTCACTGGGTTTTGTCTGGGGGGTTTGAAACTATTGTAATAGTTATTACAATTTTCCCAAACAGTATTTTTAATATATTTGCTCGTTAAACAAATATTTTTCTTTAGATTCTGAGCACTTACTAAAATAAAAAGTACGAAATCCACAAAGACTTTCTCGCTCTATTGTTTAAAAATAAAGATATTTACACAAAACTCGTAATATATATATATATATATAACTAAATAACATACACTAGCAAACCCGAGTGAAAATTACGTTATACTTACGTGAAACATTATTTTACTATCGGTTTTAAATTTTTTAATTTTATTTTTAGATAATTAATGTCCTCATTTGTATATTTGGACTAATAAAAAATATCGATATTGGGTCCACAAGGGTCAACACGTCGCATTAAATTTCCAATTATGGGTAAAAATTTCGTCATTTTATTAGGTGTTGCATATATTCAGGTCATCGCATTGCTATTTAATTCCTCATTTATATATTTTGACCAATAAAAAATTGTAAGTATTTACTATTGATTCTAAAATTATAGAACTAGATGATTTCTGTAAAAACAGTTGATGCCACTATATTTAATAACATATACGCCAATCTATTGATCCTTTCCTCATATTTAGAAATGTGCTTTGGTTGTATCTTGGATGGACATCAAAATTGGTGTAGTGGAGTCCACAAAAAGCCTTAAATTAGCCTTAATGCTCATCGATAGAATCCTGAATAAACACCACTAATATTTAAACTATAGGCCTATTAAATTGTATGCTTTGAATTAAAAAAACACCTGGATATAGAAATTGAACCCGAGACCTTTGACTTAGTATTCCAATGCTCGTACAACTGATTTATGTATGAGTCATCCAGTTACCGGGGTCATTCTTCATATTTTAAGGCATAGTTTCGGTGGCTGAATCTTCTAAGGTGCTAATCTCGTAATATACTAGACCATCAATGACGGGAGATTGTTGTTCAATCCCGGTTGGATGTATTGAAGGTGGTTTCCCCTTAATGGTTTTCCACCCTTTCCCACGCAAATGTGGGTACACTTACTTTAAATTAAATCTTCCTCACCCCTAATATAATAAAACTCGAATATAACATGGGAGTATAATCAAAACGAGTAGTAAGACGCAGTTTTAATATATATATATACTAAAAATTATTTAACCTAAACAGATAGTAAGATGTGGTGATAAAAAATATAAGCTAAAGGTAAGATAGTTTGTGTTTATTTCTAAAACAAAAATTATTTGATCAGTTACTCATTTTTGTTTGTGTATATTATATTACTATATTTTGTACCTCAATAATTTGGTGCTTAGTGTAAATATTGATGTCCAGAGTTTAGTTAATTGTATAATTAAACGTCTACAATATAAATTGTAGTAATAGTTTTAGAAATAAGTAAATTGTTCATGGCTATGTATTTCTTAGGAAGCGTTAAATTAGAATGTATAATTAACTTGAGTAATTTCGCTAGGTTACGATAAACATTCAACATTTCTTTAGTTTAAAAATATGAGTGGGTATTTTTTTATGTTTTGATATATATATTTTTCTCTAGTAATTGCTAGCAATATAATAACCAAAATATATTATTTTTATGTAGAAATAATGGTTTTGACATATTAACATGCACATAACCTTTCTAACTTTTGGAAATAGTGTTAGAAAACTCTTTTACTCATTTTATCCTTTAATTTCCACATTTACTGGAAGATACCTTATCGCATATTTATGAACTTCTAAAAATTAACTTCTTTTTTCCTAAGAAGAAAAGAAAAATTAGCATACATGAGTTAATCACGTAACCTGCAGAACAGACCATGTCCAGGAAATCATATTTTTTAACACTAAGATGGAAATCTTAAACATGCAGCTATAGACGGAGCAACTTTTTGTGGGCAAAACTTTCCGGTCTTTTATTACAATTTTTCATTGAGGTTGTATATTGATCTATGGTCGAGGTTTTATAGAGGTTACCTAAAGCAGGATTTATCAAATGTTATGACTCCGAGCTTCACTTGGAAATTAAGGTTAATTTGGTGGGAAAACTGTTGTGATTTTTGAAACTTACAATTCACAATTATATAAGAAATATTGCTGGAAGCCTTCCAAGTTATTTTCTTGGTTATATCAAATTGAATTTTTCTTCTAAGACCCTAAAACTTAAATAAATATTTGAATCATTTTTAAACAAGACAAGTACTATGGGAGATCCCTGGCAATTATTTTTATTTCTATGAATTTTTATTTCTAGAAAAACCTTTTTCCCGAAAAATATAAAATTATAAAAACAATTCAAATGAGATAGTCGCAGCCTTAAACCTTAATATCAGGATACATTTTTAAAAAAAACATGTTTATGTTAACACACAAATAAATTATACCATTTTTGAATCGATTAGTCTAATTTCTGACACATATTTTGTAAACGTTATTTTATATATTTATTGTAAATGTTATAAAATATATCAATACATATATATATATATATAAAGTTTTATTTAACACTTATAGTATATTAAATGGTTTTACATTTTATAATATTACTATTATTCATTAAAACCTTGTTGGTTCTGAACTATGTTGAATAAAGTGTTACATTATATATTTATTGCTAGGAAGGATAAGCTTGTTTCCTATCATATACAGATCTTGGTCAGCGGGAAATTATCAACCACTGTCAGGACAAACGGCTTAAAATACAATTATCTCTTTCGTTTTCTGAAACTAGTTCTCTATTCTGTTTTAAGATTATTTAAGCTTATACCCCCTTTTCCCCCTCACCTACAGCCACCCTTTGTCATGTAAATAAAAATAGGGTAAAGAAAAACTACGAAACATATTATCTCAAGGTAAAGATAAAGTTCGCTGCTAGTTCTCAAATAACTTCAAATTTTATCAGATAACCCTATAAAAAAAAACATGTATTTTTTAGAGGTGGGAAGATGTTGAAAAGCGAACTCAAAGGCAAAAACAGTAGTTCGCGCTGATGTGAAGTAGCTTTCTTTCTGGCTTATAAAACAACCTGTTTGGAAAGAAAAATATGATTAATAAGTGTGGCATGTGTATAATATCAACAAACATTTTGACCTAGATTTTTGTGTGAATGGTTCTAGACGGTTGCATTTGTATCAATTATTATTAAGACAATCTCTATTTAGTCACTGTTAAAATTATAGAGGAGGTGTATACATAAAAAGTATAACTTACTCAACATTCTTATATTATTGAACAAACCGTTTCCGAAAAAAAAGAAAATCGCAAAACAATAAAAAAATTCTTGAAGATAGCCGTTTGTTCCCACGACTCTGCTTTTCCACGCCAAATTAAAAGGGCCAATCGCCTTAAGTCATTGGTGTTCAACATTCAAAACCTGTCACGGAACTATCAAGACAAGAATATTCATGATCATACAATGCCACTCCTGCCATGGTCAGTAATTCTTCCAAACTAGATGAAATTAGTTTTGGTGGACCATATCACTTCCGGATTCATGACAAAATATATCACAACCATGGAGCACCTCTACTAGCACAAGGACAGCAGCTTAAATTTAGCCAAGTCTTTTTGTACAATGTCCAGACCATAGTACGACACCATGTGATTGAGAAGGCCAACTCAAATTGCAATTAAAATCTCATGACAGAATTGGGAGAAATTATTCATTCAAATGAGTTCGGTTGAGCATTTAGTAGAAAGGATCAAAAGCTGAAAGATACACCATAATATCAGCAACGTGATCTCCCTATATAAGGTACATTTATCAGGACATGAATACAGACCCATCCCGATACACTTATTTAATTTCTTCGGAATTAGCTGTGATATTTGTTGCAAGGATTAATGATTACTCAATAAATATATTATTTACTATTAACTTTTTTCCTTATTGCGATATCACGCTGGTTTTATTATTATGTTTAATTGATTGGATATCTAAAGAATAATTAAGGGAATTGGAGCAAAAACATGATAAGCCTAGCTTTATGGAAAAAAGAGTACTAGAAGTGATTTCAAATAACTTAACTCTAAAACTAGAAATGGCAGTCAAGGTCTTGAGGGTAGCTAATATCAAAGAAAATTTTATTTAATTTTATAACTGGACTTTAAGATTTTATCAGACATTTAAATGGTAAATATATCACGTCTAACTAAGAGGGTTATTGTGTTTTTACCCCAACCCCCCTTAATATGTAGATAAATAAATTGAGTAAATTTTGATTATTTTTTTTTAAATCACCTTTAAATAACTAGGTTATACAAATTTTCAGAACCGATAAATTATTATAGATAATATATCTAATAGATTTTCATAATTTTATTTTAATCAAATTAATTTCATCAATGATTTATTGATCATATTATGTAAATTAGGTTTGAAATGAAATAGGATATAATAGTTAGATAAAATTCATAATTTAATTTCCAAACAAACTATTAAAATATAATATTTAAGATGCTTAGGAAGATATTTGGTCCATAAAAGGTTAAGGATACTGAGAAATGGATGAGATAACATAAATATGAGTTTAGTATCCAGGACTCATCACAATCCATCATTAGGATAATCAGATATCACAATTTAACGTGGGAGTGACATGCAATGCGAATGGGAAAATCTAAAAAACCTTGTTTAAGGTATTGGTTGGTAAACCCAATTGTAGGAGACCATTAGGAATACCTAGATGCAGATGGGAAGATAATATTAGAATGGAATTGAGAGAGGTAGGGTGTAATGAGGTGGACTAGATAGAACTATCTCAAGATAGGGATAGGGTGTAATGAGATATACTAGACAGAACTAGCTCAAAATAGGGATAGGGTGTAATGAGATGGACTGGATGGAACTAGCTCAAGTTAGAGATAGGGGGCGTATTTATGGCACTAGGACCTCTAAGTTAATTGCATCACCTATAAAAATAAGTGTTGCAATTAACTTAGAGGTCCTAGTGCAATAAATAAGTAAATAACGAAGTAGATAACATCGAATTAATCATCTTGGATTGAACCAGGTAATCTAAGAATATAACTGACCCCGCTAACCAGTAGGCTATAGAACAGGGGGAGTTTAAAATCTTCCTCGTTAACACGCTCCATAACTTTAGAATTATAATTGTTACCAAACATGAAACCATAATTGGGGGGGTAAAATAACTTGGTGGCTACGCATTAGTTTTTCTTGAACCTACAAAACGTCTCAATCTAAATTATATTGTTTGACTTATAAGCTATGATTATTTCATTACAGTGTCACACCGAAAGAATTAATAATTTAATCGTGCCTCGCGTCACGCGACAGGGCGGGCGGGGAAGATTTACGGCCTCTGAGGTTACTTAGTGGGATGAGGTTAGTACAGTCCATTTGTCACTAGAGTGGTGGTAGCTTAAAGCTGGCAGAGGATTGTTATTGTAAACATTGGTTGAAAGTCAGTAGCATGGAAATAATTATTATTTTCTTACTAATATTATAATATTATAATTTTTATTTTTATTTATTTGAGTTATTTAAAGTGCACTTTCTGGATCTACTGATTATAGTATATCAACAGAAGAGTTTTATACTAACGTAAGACTAGGACAGGCACAACAACCAGACCCCAGCCCTTAATTCATCACTGTGAAAGGGAAAACCCACCATTTACCAATGATACATTTTCCGGCCAAGCCAGGAATCGAACCCTGTAGCTCAGTATACAGACACACTACCGACTGAGTTAGGTTGTCATATTACTAAATAATTAATCAAAAGTGTTAATAAACGCTTCTAATAATACTTTTCTATAGATTTCTTTATAACTATCTTTTTCGTATCTTCCGGAAAAAACAAAAAATATCAATAAACGTATTATGTTTTTCGTTTTGCATTTTTGGTAGCAAGGGTTAATATAGTACATGAAATAATACATTAAAAGTATTATATTCACAAATGTAAATTGTTATAACTGGCCATAAAAATAAATAAAGGTTTTTCATAGCAAAGCGAAAGAGCCAAACAAAATATAAGTTTCAAAATAAAAAGTTTTTATTCTGTAAACACATGTGTATTAAGACAACAGAACACAGTTTGAATGACGTCATCAACAGTCCTTGTTTCAGATAGTTAGCAAACTTTATTTATGAAGAGAAAGCAGCCTTTTATAAGCTCTAGTTTTTGAAGGGGACGCGAGAAAAGGCCAGTGATTTTGCAGTTTTTATAGCAAAAATTTTGTTGTCCAAAATAAATAAAGTATCTTGCCAGTAGCAACGTTTAGTTTAATTCCCTTTACATTTTTATATCAACAGTTGTGGAATATCTGTCAAGGGTGTTCTAGAATTTAATGACAACTTTGACTCTAAATTTAAAAAAAAGTGTCTCATCTATTGCCACTATGCTCATGATAGATATTCAACAACTGTTGATATCAACTTGTGAATAAAATTAAACTCTATATTTCTACTGGAACAATATTTGATTTATTTTGAAAAGCAAATATTTTGCCATAGAAACTACAAAAACACTGACCTTTTTTTTGCATCCCCTTCATCCCCACCTTAAATGAAATACAGATAACAATCCCACAAAAAATAACTATCCAATTGGTTATTTTTAATATTTTTTTTCTTATTTCAAGGAAACAAACTAGTTAAAAACAAATCGTTAGTTGTGAAAGTTTAGACTGCCAAAGGTGACAACTCAACATCTGATCTTACGGATCATATGGTTTGGCGGATGGATACATAAATGTATATCTGTTTACTTTTGCTTGCTGTCAGTTACCACCACTCCTATTGCGAATGGACCGTAATGCTTGCCTGTTTGCTCCCTGGCTTAGAGACGAGGTAATCACGACTCCTTATTTCACGCTGTCAGTGAGGCGATGATGCATGGGACGCCAGCGCGTCGCTAAGCGTTAAATACGGGCGCCTGTGAAGTAACTACGCCTTCCTCCGCTTCGTAATGCAAACAGATATAATCACCTTCTCTCAATGAATTCGAGTCAATAAGTAAGACGAGCGTAATTTCAAATAACCATCTTAAGAGTGAGTTTACTTCTATACATAGAGAGTAGTCTAATACATGGACATTTTTTTCTTCAAGATTTTGATATACTTCGTCGTTTAAAGTGTCCCCCTAACTTAAAAATGTGGGTTTTACATTAATTTCTATTTTAATGACTGCTTACACCTCGGGCTACACCTGTAAAAGGTTTATGGCTTTCATTTAGATTTGATGTTTAGATGTTCTATAAGTTATACCTCGAAGAAATTTTGATTTTAGTTCTAAAATAAAGGATAATTAGAATGAATTTTGAAAGTTCAATTTTATTTTAAAATAGTTTAAAATATTTTGATCAATATTTATATATATAGGTAGGGTTTTATACCACAAATGATTGTACTGGTTTTTGTAGAAAATTATATCTAAGGCTGATTTATCGAGGAATGAATTTTGAATATTTGAAATCTTTCGGAAATGGCTTAAATTATTTTCTTCAAAATGAGTACTAAGTGTTTGCTAAATATAATAAATAAATTATCTAGTTTGTTTTTCTAAAGATGATTAGTTTAGGAATAGTTTTCAGATGATTTATATTTGAAAATTATATTCCTACTCTCCATCCAAGGTAGTAAACTTACCTTGTCTAGTTCCACTATGACTTAGCTTATAAGATAGGGCTATAGTGTAGTCAGTTGAGGTTATTATGGGAAGCTTAAACTCATTTGATGATAAAAATGTTATTGCACAATATTATAGCAATTGTATAACTATAAGCTATAAATAGTGATTCATTGGCTTAGTATCATCACAGATCACGAGTAATAAGGGGTCAAACTTGTTTGTTTATGCTTTTCATGTCTTATAGCATAGGCAACCGGTCCTATGGTCAGTGCACCTGGCTACGAGCCTACGGATCTCGGGTTCGATTGCCTGCTGATACCTGGGGTATTTTTTTCTGAAAGGGGGGATTACCCCAACGATAACCAGGGTTTTGTTAATTAGTCTTAAGTTATGTTTAAGTGTTTCGACTGGTTCCACACCCTCATACTCACTATCACTCATCTCATCCGGACATTGAAAGAGCCTCCATGGAAAGGATGTACGATTAGTACATTCGGGCGTCACCTGGGCTACGGCACATTAATTAGTATTGGATAATATTTCCACAAACTGGGCTACAAATTATGTAATACAGACTCGCAATATAAATAAATATACATATATTTATGGTTTTGGCAATGTAATACATAAATTGGACTGAAATTTAGTATAACTAGACATTCATAATGGGGTCTTCATAATTAAATATTTATATCATATTTATTATAAATATTATTCGTTACACTATTATTACTATAAATATTTCACTGTGTACACCTCAAAAGAATGTCTAGTTATACTAAATATCTGACTCATACATAAGTAATTAGTTTATCTTAACAATGGTATTAAATAAACATAAATTAATAGTAAGTTTTACCCCTTATAGCTCGTGAATAGTAATGATATGAAACCAAGCAATCATTATTTATAGCTTATAACTATATACTTGTTAAAATTGTGTAATACAATTGTGTAATACAATTTAAATTGTTGGATGACCTGAAGGGTAATTGAAATGAGCGTTATTTTTTTATTTTTGTTTATAGTTTACCAGTTCTAGTGCATGCGCTTCTAATGGATTAAGCTAAAGAGTAGGGAAAATAAGCGTTCTTTCAGGAGAAGTGCACCTATATTAGCAGGGAGAGAGGTTGAAAGAAATAGGTGTATCCACCGAGATTTGAACCTCAAATATCCCGTAACCGCAAATACAAAATAATGTGAGACTAACGCTTTATACAGTTTGTCCACCACTGCGAGAGATAGCATTAAAAAAATGAATTTTAAAACTATGTGTGATATACATAACGTTAGTATTTTAGAAACTGGTCCAAGCTTAAAGTTTGACTCCAGTATGTTAATAAATAGACTGAAATTATTTGTTGTATATCTTAGTATGTATAGGTCTAATAAGCCTCAGACATGCTCTCGAGTTGGATTCAAGGGTGAGTTATGAACTAGTTCATGGGATCAAGAAGAGGCCATGTTAGTTTGTCAATGATAAATAGAAATATATATCTACAAAACATTTGACGCCTTCATAAACATATTGATAAAGAGACAACAGTTGACCTCTATTGTTGTATGGGCTTAATTTGTGCTGAATATTGTTCTAGTGAATCACAAATTCTAAATAACTATTAATTTTCCAATTAATATAACTTAAATTACTATACTTACTTACTCTTTGGCATTAGGAACTATTAAGTTCGTTGCTGCTATTAAAAAAGTACGACACCTATCCCTATCTTGAGTTAGTTCTATCCAGTCCACTTCATTACACCCTAGCCCTATCTTAAGCTAGTTCTATCCAGTCCACCTCATTACACCCTATCCCTATCTTGAGCTAGTTCTATCCAGTTCACCTCATTACACCCTATCCCTATCATGAGCTAGTTCTATCCAGTCCACTTCATTAAACCCTGTCCATATATTGAGCTAGTTCTATCCAGTCTACCTCATTACACCCTATTCCTATCTTAAGCTAGTTCTTTCCAGCCCACCTCATGATACTCTAGTTCTATCTTGAGCTAGTTCTTTCCAGTCCACCTCATTATACACTAACCCTCTATTGAGCTGGTTCTATCTAGTCCACTTCCCTACACCCTATCCCTATCTTAAGCTAGATCTATCCAGTCTACATCATAACACCCTATCCCTATCTCGAGCTAGTTATATCCAGTCCACCTCATTACACCCTATCCCTATCTCGATCTAGTTCCATCCAATCCCTCTCATTACACCCTATCCCTATCTCTGATCTAGTTCTATCCAATCCCTCTTATTACACCCTATCCTTATCTCGATCTAGTTCTATCCAGTCCCTCTCATTACGCCCCATCTCTTTTACGTCCATTCTAATGTTATCTTTCTATCTGCGTCCAAGTCTTCCCACTTGTTTTTCTCATTTTTTTTTGTGAGTAAGCACCATAAAATAGGTTCTAGGATCTCCCATTTTCGCTGCATATCCTGCCCACCCTAGTCTACAAGATTTGATTATTCTAACAATGTATTTTGATGAGTATATCATTATGTAACTCATCATTGTGTAAATTCCTCCCTTCCCCAGTAGCCTCATCCACCTTTTTTACTAAAGATATTCCTTAACACCTTACTTTTGAACACCCTAAATAATTGATTAAGGACCGACTACACGTAGCCTCACAACACCGCATTTTCCGATGGAATGATATCCATGTTTTTAAATGCAAGTGGCTATACGAGTCCGCACCGCACCGGCGCGGAAGAATTGTCGAGAAAGCATTACTCCGCACTTTTGCGGTGCGGTGCGGATCATGTAGCCACCTACCACCGGAAATAAATGTTCGGGAGCTGCCGAACTTTGTTTTCATGGTAAAAGTAGACATTTCTTTCACAGCCGTGTCACGTGTGACGCTGTAGTCATTGTTTCCAACATTACTTACAAGATAAACAATATTATATACAATAACTTATTGAATAACAAACATTCTTCTTCTTAATTATTAGCTAACTTATAACTTTATCCTTCGTAACTAATAGCTAACTTAATTTTATTAAAATAGGTTAAAACCTATGAAAGTAAGAATAAAAATACAAACTTATTTTGTAGTAGAATTCAGTCTATAAAAATATAAAAATTGTTAGAAAATGCGGCGCGGGTCGGCTCCGTGTAGCCATACCTCTATAGTCATGCAAGGTAAGATTCCATGTTGGACACCCATATAGAAAAAAACCTGTAAAATTATTGTTCTGTATATTCTATTACTATAATCATTATTGAATTATTTGGTGAGGCCGTGGCAGACAAGAAGGTCCAAAAAATTGTATAGAAGTGTACTGTGAACATTAGGTCCAAGCTAGCGAAGCTATTATTACCTTCTCCTGTGGCCGCATGGTCTAAGGCGTCATTAAACTGGATTGTTGATACGGGTAGATCAGGATAATCATCTCTTCTGGGTTTACTGAGTCTATTTTTTCTTAAATGGTTTTCAACTCTCCCTCCACGTAAATACTGTCACCTATCCTCCATATTCAACCTTCCTCATCCTTATAACATTGGCGTAGCTAGTACATATGGATATAATCTGAGCAGGTAGTATGACACGTTTCTAATAATTAAACAAAATAAATTTAAAAACAAATGATAATGGTGTATGCACTGTTATAGTATCGAGTATACTATACCCTTAAGTACCGAAATTTAAATTGAAATATTTGCAGAAGCCTCGAGTGCTTGCATCGTTTTTCAGAGCTCCTTTTAAGCTTCCCCTTTCAAAGCTCTCTGCCGCAACCCGCTTTCATTTTTTATCAAAAATAAGAAGAAGAAACTTGCGAACTCTACACACCTGTTAACATTTCGTAAACCCCCGTACATTTTCAAGAAGGATCCTCTTCTTCTGTCGAAAGCTCTCTCGACATTTAACATAACCAAACACCCCCATCTCTCTCCTATCCCTCCCCCCCAAATGGTCCCCTTACACCCAAACCCCAAGCCCCCACCCCAACAGCTACCATTACTGAAGATTGCTTCGTAGAATAGGACCACCTGCTGCTTGTACATGCTAATGTACCGGACGGATTCTTTGCGATTCCTGTTCGTCTGTCTGCCTACCTGTCTGTCTGCCTACCTGTCTGTCTGTCTGTCTGTCTACATTCCATTAAGAATAGGGGAGTTTAAAGTCACCTCACGCTTAGCTCTTAATTTCCAACAGGTTCTCCTCGAATAAACCTAAACAATATATTTGATATAACTTATTAGAGAAAATAAAAAGTTCATCAAGAATCTGATGAGCATTTTATATTTGACCATTTATTA
The DNA here is from genome assembly GCA_902151455.1 of Timema bartmani. NCBI lineage: Eukaryota > Metazoa > Arthropoda > Insecta > Phasmatodea > Timematidae > Timema > Timema bartmani. The sequence continues at coordinate 46,138 of CABFWB010003800.1, read as the reverse complement.
AATATTACCTTTTTAAACATCTGAAATGAAATTCGTCTGGGTATATATATACCCATTTTATTTGACCACGTAGGTGAATACATGGTCTAAGGCGTCAACTTCTTTCAGTTTTGTTTGTAAGGCGACGAGGAATCTAGATTCTTCGATTTACGCTGCATGTTCTGTACACTTTACTTTACGATCCTAACAATATCTTGTTATGTGTATAAGCAATGTAACTCATCATTATTTAACCTCCTCCATTATCCAGTAGCCTCATCTCTTCTTGTACCAGATATATGTTTTCATCATTTAAGTTAATAGAACACGTTTTACACCCATAGAGAACAATCAGTAGAGTTAATGTTTTGTATATTCTGAGTCTTACATTCCTTGAAAGCAGTCAAAATGTCAATAACTTACTGATCGAATACTAGCATGTATTTCTTGACTGTATTTTTTTCCTAATTTCAATTATTATATTATTATTGCTAGCTAAAATGTCATGAATGTGAAATAATTGGTTTATTTTAATAAAGTTCTAGTCGTTTATTTTATCGATGAGCATTAATTATTAACCATTTTCAAATAGTTATTTTGAAATATATAACGTGAATTTATATGTTTAATTGTGCCTAATACCCGCTTTGGTGGCTGCATCGCTTAATATGCTACGCTTGTGGTAGACTAGACTGACGATGACGGGGTGATTGAGGATCAAATCTCGGTCAAGTGTACTGAGGGTGGTGATTTCAAAATGGTTTTACAATTTACCTCCACGCAAATGTGGATACACTTCCTATAAATACAACCTTCCTCATCCCTTAAACCACTAGCGTAATCAGTACATAAGCGTACAACCCGAAAGAGTAGTAAGACGCGGTGATAAAAAAAACAATACCGAATACAGACGAACTTGTTTATAACGGCCTTGGCTATTCCGTCATCTCGGGCATAGCGTCATTTTTTAAGCAGTCCGGTCAAACTTTCATCTACTAACGTTTAAACAAACCTCTGTTTTAGCGTCACTACCACTCGGTTGTAGCTTCACTGGAACAGTCTCGTGTGCGCGTCTAAGCTCGAAGCCGAGGTGTTTTTTTCGTCTTTTATAGGCTAAACGTTAAGTTTTGGTAGTCATTGTGTAGTCATTTGGTAGTCACTATACGTAGGCCTACATTTTTTTATAATCATATCAAGTTGTAGTACCAAAAGAAAAGTTCTGTCTATTCAAGAGAAAGTACATGTCACTAGAGAATGTGAAAGTGGTCGGAACAAAGACTGATGAATACCGTGAGTTTGGATTAGTGAATTATATTGTAGGCAGAATTTAAAAAAATAAGGATAACATTTTGAAGGCATTTTAAGAATATGAAGAAGAAACAAAATAAAAGAGGACATTTAAACATACTGATGTGGATGCAGTGCTTTTGAAGTTGTTCAAACAGTTTCGAAGCTCAGATACTCCTGTGAGTGGACCAATCTTGAAAAAAAAAAACCGCTACATAATTTGGAAAACTGTTTGGTAATGAATTTATGTGCTCCAACAGATGGTTGAATCACTTTAAAGATCAACATTTGATTTCCTTTGCTAAAATTTGAACTGAGTCAAAGAACGGGTATATAAACATTACTGATGATTGGGTACGTAACACTTGGCCATACCTTAGACGATCATATAAAGATGAAGACATCTTTAGTGGAGACGAAACGGGATTTTTTTTTATAAATTAATGCCAGATAAGACTCAAATTTAAAAACGAAAAATGTTTTGGTGGGAAGTTTTTCCAAACAAAGGGTTACAGGTTTTGTTTGTGTGAACAAGACGGTGACCGAAAAAATGAAACTTTTAGTTTTCGGGAAAAGTCTGCATCCTAGATGTTTTAAAAGTATTAAAAAAAACTTCTTGTAAGTTACACTGCCAACCAAAAAGCGTGGATGTCATCTAGTGATTTTCAAGATGAACTAAGAAAGTGGGACAAAGAGCTGTCGTTAAAAAACAGAAAAGTTCTACTCATAGTTGACAACTGCACAGCTCATCCAATGTTAAATTTGCCCAACATTAATATAATCTTTTTACCAGCAAACAGTACGAGTGTCCTGCAACCTATGATCCAAGGCGTCATTAAAAGCCTTAAGTATCACTACCACAAGCAACTTTTAAAAACAACTATATTTGTATGGACACGGTGAAACCTGTAACAATTTCTGTGTTCGATGAGATAAAATTTCTGGACGATGCTTGGAAGAGTAACACAACAGGCGATAGTCAAGTGCTTTACTAAAGCACAACTCACACAAATTAATTCACCGGATTATGATGATGATAATAGTGAAGAAAGGGAAGATGATCTGCCAATCTTGGGGTGGATTAAGCGATTCAATGTGAAAGAATTTGGAAATGAGCTTGATTCCTATGTTTCAGTGGATGACCACGTAGAAACATTTCAAGTGTTAAAGGATTCAGAAATTATCAGGGCCAGAAGACAGTGCTGAAGAGTAGACTGAACAATTGGAAGATGACGACATTCTTTGTCCAACATTACAGGAAGCAATGTGAACTGCTGAAACTATTTCAAGATCTTATCGTTTCAGAAAAACTTCTGCCGATGTGTTGAATTAAGTGCATCAGCTATATAACATGACAGAAAGAATTTATTTTCACAGAAAGGAGAGTCCAAAATAAATTTACAGATTACTACAGGTAACAGACCTAATGTAAGTTATGTAAATACAATGCATATATTTTTTAATATTCTTCATTTATAGATTAAATGTAATTTGAAATTCGTTAAATACTCTTCCTTACAAGCTATTAAAGGTATTCTGTTGGTACCTCTTTAATAACGTCACTCTGATGTAACGTCAAAATTTGTTTGGACCCTTCGATGACGCTATAACCAGTTTCGACTGTATTGTAAAGATGACTGAGCGGTCACACGTCCGGGTAACTGCAAGGCTTGTATTAATTAATAAGGGTATGTTTATAGAATATACTATAGTTTGTAATACCTTACATACTGTTTTTAGAATGGAAGAGGAGACGTATCAAGACTAATTTTTATTTTACACCTTTCTACCTTTTGTTAAGCTGCGTATCCATTGAAAAAACACAGTGCCAGAAATGTGTCTAGTGCATTATATATGAATAGTTACTAGCAATTTTCCACGGTGATGATGGGGGACAAAGTGACAAAGTTTCTTGTTAATATAATAACTATACGATGTCCCGATTAAGACAGAATAAAGATTTGTGCACAGTGCTTATCTGTGAAGCCATTTTAAATGGTCATAAACGGCCCTTTCAATGCAATTTTTATCCAAACATAATTTAATATTTCAACAATGTTCTGTATTAGGAACTTCAATTGACTATTCATCTCCATTAATGTTTAATCAGAAGTGATCCACGTGCAATAGTTTTCGTGTAAATTTACGATTTTTAGCCGACTGTATCACAGAGTTGATTGGCGTGTGATGCATGCTCTTAATTGATAGTTACAAACAACATCTGTGTCTTTGAAACCCCAAAGACATGAGATATACGAACAGGGCTGCCACTAAAACATATTTGCTACACATTTTGACACAAACATTAAATTGTGTCTCCAGTGTAGATACAGTGTTGCATTTTGTTTAACTATAAAAAACAAACACCAACATGATGCAAAAATATTCTTCTTATGTGAACAGTTTGTTGACAGAAGTTGAATTAGTAATATTTGAATGCAGAATCTTACCGAATTACGACCTGCTTTAGTTTTAGAATGGTTCAAATTTTTCATTTATTCAATTTATTTGAGGTATTTAAATTACATTTTATGAACCGACGGATTTTATCAGCACACGACTTATAAACTAACTTAAATATAGAACATACACAACATCCAGCCCCCAGCCACTAATATATCCACAACTGTGAAAGAGAATTCCCACGTTTCACTAATGATACATTTTTCGGTCATGCCAGGAATCGACCCCGGGAATCTTAGCTTAGTAGACAGACACGCTACTGAATTAGGTGGCGGATGTAGAATTGTTTAAAGAGTCACTCTTACAATAGACTGGACTACCAATGACGGAAATATCAGGGTTTAAATCCTGGGTGTAGTGTGTTTAAAAAAAATTCACTCCCCTCACCCAAATTCGGTTATATTTCCTATTCTACCATCCTCACTCCTTGAGAGAAATTTATACATATGCATCTAACACAGATAAAATAGTTAAATGTGGTGAGAGATAGAATAAGAAAAATAAAAGAAGAACCTACATCGGTGGACACGTTGGCTGGATGCCAAGCTCATTTTTGTCTGGTTTTCCTCTTATGGGTAAGTAGGGGATCGAATTACAGCCGAGTATTTTAAGTTTTTGATTTTTATAGATCGTAGTATTGCTCCAAGCAAATGGGTGGTACATTTTCTCTAAAAGCCTACCTTAATCATCCTTAACTAATTAGTATAATTAATATATTCCTTAACTAATTAGTATAATTAATATATTCCCGCCAAAACATGGCGGGGGAAAATAATACAATGGGGAATTTAAAGTTTAAAAAAAATGTACACTCTAATTTGCTCCCGACTGTCATTTGAACTGAACCCAGATCTCCAGGCTCGAGAATTTAACAAGCAGTCACTTGAACACCGAGCCAACTCTGCCACCAGCCAGAGTCTTCATTATTATTATTATTATTATTACTTTTATTATTATTAATATTACCGAACCTCTCTTTAACGACATTTTCAAGGAGGACCTAAATCTTTGAAAATCCTTTGATCGTCTCTTAGTTTTTTAGACAGATATTATAATTTACTTCCTTTTAATAAGAAAGTAGGGGGCTCTTAGTATAAATTAGTCGTCTAAAACTATAAATTTAAAATCTTAATTAAATCGACAATCAGCGAACCGTGTAGATTTATAATTACTGGCGGTAAGCATGTAAGAGAGAAGTCTGGGTAAAAATAAGTAGCAGGATTGAACATTCGACGGACAAATTTACGACCTTTTGGATAGCAATATTCTGTTTTAAATTTTGTTTTTAGCATTATATTGTGTTTTTTTGTGTCATTTTAGCACTACGTTTTTATTATTATTATTATTATTATTATTATTATTATTATTATTATTATTATTATTATTATTAGCACCGCGTCTTACTACCCGTTCGGGTTATACGCACTTACGCTAATGTGTAATGGTAGGGTGATTGTGAGATGAAATGGAGGACCTACAGTTTAACGTGGGATCCGAACCACGGTGGAGGCCTGGAATTCCTCACATTCACAAGTTGTGATTAATACACATCTTGTCAGCACGTTTTAATTAATACCTGTTCAAGTTACACAAATATGTACTAACTACGTTAATTAGTTAGGAATGAGGACGGTTGAACTTAGAGGAAATGTACTCGCATTTATATGAAGAAAGAGTGGAAATTTAAAAAAGAAAATTCTTATTACACTCGACTTGAATTCAACCCCGATCTCTCTGTGATCGGCAGTCTAGTCCAAAATGAGAGTGACACCTTAGACCATGCGACCAGCGAAGCAGGTTTTTATTAATTCAGTTAGTTCTTACAGGACATAACCGGTCACATGGGGCACTTAGAAATTTCATCTTTTTACCTTGTATTTTAAATAATGACTAGTTTATCTTAAGTTTTGTTATTGCTAGTTTTCAAATAATGGCCTAGTTTAGGCCTAAATTTAAAATTCCAAGGTCCTTTAGTCTACATCTTTAAAATTAATACAAGCTGAGTTTCCATTTCCAAATTAGGTCAAGTCATTTAAATGTCCCGCTTTATTTAGATCTTCATTCTTCTTAAATGATTGACGTGACTCATAATCGGGAACTTAGTTAAAAGAACCATATCCAATAATTTATTGTTTTACTTACATCTAAAATGTTTCTGTATATTTATGCTCTTTTGTTACACTTCAAAGCTTCACAATCTTACCACAACAGCGCTTTATGTGTGTTCACTAGCGATAACAAAGGCTAAACATGATGCCTAATTGTATATAGTGTATATTCTTAACTTTAAGACATCTAGGAAAATTTGATAGATATACAATATATTATGCGTACTTTTTACTTTTTCTCTATCTTACAGGTAGAGAAAGTATGGTGATCGTCAAAAAAATCGAACTCGAGATTTTGATGAATTTTGACGTTTCATGACTCCCTGAATCCGAAAAAGTGGTTTTTGAATTTCCGTCTGTCTGTCTGTCTGTCTGTCTGT